>JAPMOQ010006649.1:169300-200784 GCA_026543055.1 Argiope trifasciata
TTTTTTTTTTTTTTTTTTGTCAAAATGAAAAGAAATTTTCGTTTAATGAATAAATTATTTATTAAATTATAAAATTGCCATTCTGGTCTAATACCTTTTGCCATATTTTTGGTAGTAACATGATTACACGCTCATAAAAGTTTTGGTCTTTGCTGTAAAAAAAAACTGATCGAGGTGGTTTTTGGCCTCCTCATTTGAAGGAAAAATTTTGCAAATCAGTTCTGGTACTGATGTACTGTTAACACATCTTCTCCACACATATTGGCTAATTTATTTCTGGCTTGACAGCATTTTTACCTTTTATATAGCAAAAAAGAAAAAAAAATGACGAAAATGCTGTTTATTGCTCTCCATATTTAAAAGGGCACCATCCAAAAACTACTGCGAAGAATCAGCTGCACTTTTTCACACTCAAGCCTTGCTATATCAGCTCTTAAAACATAAAATGATTTTGCGGTTTAAGTATGAAATTGGGTGCGAAAAATACAATTAAATCCTCTGTAGGACAAGATAAAAACACGTGACTATGGGACAGAATTTGTGTTAGCTGTAACCACATTCTCCGCTCCCCATTATATTTCAATGGCAGATTTTTTCCAGCGTTTAACTGTTGGAATTTAAAGCTTATGTAAGCCATATTTAATTATTGCTGTGCAATTAGAGGCAAAGAAAAAGCTTCTAAGGATAGTTCTGTATCATTTCACATGTATTTACAAAAAAAAAAAAAAATTCTGTTTATATACATTTTAAGTCAATTTAAAATTTCGTAACCTCGATTACTCCGTGATTTCGGTGTTATAACTGATTAATATTTCACAGATTTGTTTTGTTATTGTATGGAATTTATTTAACATGTTACTAAGCTTCGTTTAAACTAATGTAACTGCTTTATATTTTGCTACATGCTTTATTTTAATCTCGAATGTGTTGCAAGCGCTTGGCTACAAGCTTGGCGGGATTTTTTCTCGCCAATACAAGTGTTTACATAAACATTATTGACTGATTAATAATTGTGTCTTTATTTTAATGCAAATAACCAAAATGTTATTTTATTTATGTTTTGTTAATAACTTTCAGGGAGATAGTTTGTGGTTTTTTTTTATTAAAAGAAAAACTTTAGCAACTAAATTATAAACTTTATTTAGTCACAAAAAATTTGTTTATGAGTCACACCAAATAAGCTGTATTTTTTTAACTTAGAATTCCTGTACTTTATTTTGTTAATACATTTTTTTTTATGTTTATATCATAATTTAGAATTGCATACCATTTTCTAACAAATGTAAAACCTTAACAAAATAAGAGTCTAGATCTTGCTATTTGATACAAATTTTATTACTCATCTATGCCCTAAGCTATTTTTTTAAATTTTTATTCTGTAAAGAAATTGGAATAAATAATAAAAAATCGTTGAATTGTTTTCATAAGAAATTGTTTTAATAAAACCCTATTGGGCAAGAATTGTGATTTTTATTTTTATAGAATTTGATTTAAAAATGCTATTCACCTAAATGCTTATAAAACTAATTTACAAGAATATATTTGCAGTTGTTAAATAATTTTTGTATTTATAAAATTAACTGTCTAAAATTACATTTACAACTTCATACAAATAATAAATAACCTCAAAGTAGCTTTGATCAAGTTAGATTTAAAAATATTTATTAATTTCGTTTTTAAAAAATTTGTTGTATGGCTCCAGTCACTAAAATTACTAAAATGAACAGTCTTTAGAACTATGATAGTTTAGAATTATGATAGTTAAAGATTTTCTCTCTTTTCAAAAATAATTAAGTAATCTCTTCTCAATTCTTTTAATTTTTTTTTTATATTTTTAACTGGGATACTAAAGTAGAATCAACAGATAAATGGTTTTAAAAAAGGTTTCCTACAAGTTTTAAACTAAAAATTATCTGCAATAATAAGTAAAATTGTAATAGACATCTGTAATATATATTTTAAGATTCTATAATTTCTATATGTAATAACATGGTTAGTATTGATATTTATTATTATATTAAGTATATTGGGAAAAAAAAGACTTATGTCACTTTAATAATCTGTTTTAAAAAGTTGTTTTTTATCTGTTTGAGAGAATGATAGATAGTATTTGAGCATGTAACGCAAAATTTTGAAAAGTTTTTAGGCAAAGAAAAGAAATAAAATGTTTATTTAAAGAAGAAAAATAATCACTTTTAATTATTGCACAAAAACAAAGTAAAAAATCAAAATATAATTTAACTCGGATACAAGTGTAAAAAAGATATTTATATAAACTGTTTAGGAAATGAAATAGGATTTGTTTTTATATGATTTTCGGTTGGTTTAACCGGAAATGAAAACCGACTGGACCCAATGCCGGGAAGCAAAATGTTGCGCGGCAGTTTTTGAGTATGCCAAGATTTGCGATATGGCACCAAAAAGGTGTTCTTACTCCCAGATTTTTTCCAAAGTCATATGACTCATGTTGGGCACACTTGTTGAGACGGGAAACAAGTGATTAGCTCCCTCCGTTTATATATCAGCTCTATGGTTCGAACCTACGATGTTTGGGGTTGGAGCCTAACAACTTATCCATTCGACAAAAGCGATCGCTCGTGTCTAGTGTCTGTTACTGGCTTATTAAGATGTCACCACAATACTCCTCTACCAGTGACTCGGTACAGACGAACGATTTTTTTTATAGTGCCAAGTGTTATGGCGAGTGTGTGAGAGTTGTTGCTGCGTCAAGTGAGTTTGATTACTTTGGTTGCGTTTGATGCGGGTAGATGGCGCCACGACAGCAGTTTGAACGTTCACAGTCCGACGTCACCAAATTGGCGGTGGTGTTTGGCTGAAATTGTACCAATGTGTAGGTTGAATTCTGCCAATGATCGAACCTGCGACGACTTATGCTTTCGACAAAAGCGATCGCTCAAGTCAAGTGGTTGTTACTGGCTTATTAAGATTTCACCATATTATATATACGACGCAAAATTAGGCCGCATTTGTTAATTGCTGTTTATCAATACTAGACTAATGATGTATGTATGCGTTTTTCCCCCACGCTAATGAGATGAGGTTTTCGGACGATTATTTCAAAGGATCCTGTTTATTTCCATAGTGTTTGGTGTATTTAAAACTAAACATTGTTAATTAATCGGTCAAATGCGAATTTAAATGCCCACAATACATTAAAGAAGGTGCAAATTAAAGTGTATATACGCTGATATAAAAAAAATGAAAAGGGAAAACCTGTTTCGGTGTTAACGCCCTATGGAAACTTTATTTTATTTTTAATGTTTGCAAAAACACAAGATTAAATGTTTTGACGGATGAGTTTGAATTTCATCGTCAAAATAAAAAAATTACAGATTGTATCTCAAATTTTTGTATCTCTCTCTCATAAAATATCTCTCATTGTATCTAAAACCTTTTTAAGCCATGGTTACCTATTGCCGTGCAATTGGATGCAAAGAAAAAGCTTCTAAGGATAGTCCTTTATCATTTCATAGGTATTTACAGTCAACATATTCTGTTTATATCCATTTTAAGTCAATTTAAAATTTCCTAACATTGATCACTCAGTGATTTTGGTGTTATAACTCAATAATATTTCATAGTTTGGCTTAGTTATTGTATTGAATTTATTTAACATGTTACTAGGCTTCGTTTAAACTGATGTAACTACGTTATATTTTGTTACTTGCTTTATTTTAATCTCGAATGTGTTGCAAGCGCTTGGCTACAAGCTTGGCGGGATTTTTTCTTGCCAATACAAGTGTTTACATAAATATTATTGACCGATTAGTAATTGAGTGTTTATTTTAATGCAAATAAAGTTCTTTAAAATTTCTAATATGTTGTTTCTTTTTAACCACAATTATTGTATTATATCGTGAACAATATTAAATCCAATCTAAATTTGGCAAAACAATTTTTTATGGCATATTTACCTTATAGAACAATTTTCCTTAATAATGCTTTATTAATAAAAGCGTGCAATAAAATCTCAATATTTAATTACAAATATAAATTAATAATTAAAGTATTTGTAATTTTTATCATTTTTTGTTGTTGTTTTGGTGATTTTAATATGCACTAGTTTAACTGTTGATATTCATTTTGTAAAAAATTTTCAATATTTATAATTTATATTGCAAATATGAATGAAAACATTTTTTAAACATTTTTTTTTTTTTTTAAAAGACTTACGTCACTTTAATAATCTGTTTTTAAAAAGCTGGTTTTTATCTGTTTGAGAGAATGATAGAAAGCATTTGAGCATCTAATGTAAAATCTTGAAATGTTTTTACCAAAGAAAAGAAATAAAATGTTTATTTAAAGAAGAAAAATAATCACTTTTAATTATTGCACAAAAACAAAGTAATAAATCTAAATATAATTTAACTCGAATACTTGTGTAATATATATATAATATAAACTGTTGAGGAAATGAAATAGGATTTATTTTTATAGAATTTCCGGTCGGTTTAACCGGAAATGAAAACCGAATGGACCCATTGCCGGGAAGCAAAATGTTGCGATGCAATTTTTGAGTATGCCAACATTTGCGATATGGCGCCAAAAAGGTGTTCTTACCCCCAGATTTTTCTACAGTCACATGACTCATGTTGGGTACACTTTTTGACAGGAAACAAGCTACTAGCTCCCTCCATTTATATATCAGCTCTATGTGTGCACCTCGGAGCCCTTTTTTCGAATTTTTAATTAGAATTTGAATTAATTAAAATTTAAGCGAAATTTCGACGTTTTTCCGCTATAACTTCCGAAAATATTATCGCACAAACATGGTTTTTACATCAATTTAAAGATTAAAAAATTAGCCTTCTAATGGTATTAGTGTTTTAATGTAAAACTCAAGCGTCTATTTTTAACGAATTTTTAAAGAAATATTTTAACTATGTTTTTTTGATCACGTGACCGGATAAAAGAAAAGAAAACAATGATGAGACGTAGCAGATAATTAATTAGTAATACAGAAGGAATGATTAGTAATACTTTAGGAAAAAGGTCCAAATGCACAGTAAAATATTTCAGCGCAATTTTTATTTGACGTAAGGGGCATAAACATTAGATTACGAAAAAATTATGTTCTTAAAATTTAGTTATTGCATTTTACGAAGTAATAACGAACTTTTTACATTAAAATGTTTCCTTTTTTATATGTTTTCATCCATTTTATTGGCAATATTTTAAGATTAAAAACAATAGATAATCGAGAATTTATCCCTTTTAATTTCACTTAATTTATTACCTTTTTATTTTCAAATTTAATCTTATTTAATCTATTCACCAGCGGGTGACCGAGCTCCGCTCGGAGAAAACAGGTATCGAAGCTAACTCGAAGATTTAAATTTTCAATTGTGATTTATCAAAACAATACATGCCGTAAGAAAATTTGTGAAACCATTGGTGAAAAGATAACCGGTTAAACCTCGGCTTTTCATCGTCCACCAGCGATGTCATGTCTTGATGTTCCATTTTAAATCCCCATCTGCACTGGTCTCTTCCATGTTTGCTGACCATGCACGGAGCGCTTTGGTTCATATCACCACACAGGTTATGGATCATCCATTTCGAGATCAGTTCCTTGAGTTCCGGATCATCTTCTGGAAACTTTATTAGTTCGCCATATTGGCTATAGATGGCAGCCCGTTACCGCTTGAAACCTATTAGCCATTATGGAGAACTAATAAAGTTTGAAAATATCCTATCTGTAACTCCGAACTGCTCGACCGTAGCGCTTCAAAACCGGCGCCAATCGATTCCTCGTGGCCAAAAACCCCAGACCTCCAAGTTTACCGGAGTTTATTAATTCTGGGGCGATTTTCGACTTGGCAACCATTCCTCGTATTATAGTATAAGATTTATACTTTAAGTAATAGCTGTAAATATATACAGTCTTAAAAATATCATTAAATATAACAATCCTGAAAGCTTTTTTACCACTTGAACTAGCCATATTTGGTAATAACTTTTTGACAAAATAATATCGATCTTTTTTATATTGGAATGCTTTTTTATATCTTATTACATTTGTTGGCAAATTTCAATTCCCCGTTTTCTGCATCTTGGTTAAAATATTTAATGATATTATTTAAAATGCTCTTCGTACATCTCCTGAAAGTTGTTTTGTCGTTTGAACAAACCATATCAATACGAAATTTTTAGTTAAAATAATATTCGTTGAAGAAATGACACAATAATCATATACCCCTGAAAAAAACGTGTACCAAAACGTATCTAATGGAAACTCAAGGTCAAAGGTGAGGTCGTGGTGGCCCGGTGGTGAGATCTCCGCTTCGGAACCGGAGGTTTGCATATTCGAGACCCGATTTCACCGGAGAACCACCGTGAAAGCGTGTCTGCTGCACGTTAAACTCGTCAGAACTAAATGTCCTCCCGTTGGTGTGGTGTGGAGCGGGGGGGGTGCCAGCTCGGGTGTCGTCTTCGTCATCTGACCGCGGTTCAAAATGATGAGGTTCGTCCCAAAATAGCCCTAGTGCTGTTTCAAAATGGGACATTAATATAACTAAACTAAACCAAGGTCAAAGGTGAATACCGGAAATGCACTCGTCGATATAGATGAAGTTAATAATATCTGTTAATTAACAAAGGGGTTTGCATGTGCGAACATGAATTTTAAAAAGTAGGCATACAGTACACTGCCAACTCTGCGGTTTTCGCACTATCTCATCTACAAATATACAGAGAGAGAGAGAGAATATTTTAAAATGATTTTATTACATATAAACAACTCATCCTTCTTTCGAGATATACTAAATTTTACATCAGACATGATGTTTGAGAAAATCTTCTTTATTTATAAATGAAAAAAAATATACATCAATATTTCTACCCTCCCCCCCCAAATTTCGTCCTTATTTAATGTTGCCAGAGTAATCATGTAACAACCCTCCCTCCTTCCATATCCTCCTCAGGTTTTTTACTCAATTGTCAATCTATCAGCATACTGAATTATTTTTAATTATTATTTAAAAAACTTTTCAAACGAGAAAATTTTCACTTTAATGCAAAGTAGTATATTTTCATTCGTTTTTCAACTTGTCACCACTGTTTGTACCACGTGACACTTCCTGATTCAATGTACAGTGTCGCCCCCTACATCATGTCTGAAAATAGGTCACTTTACCAGCGCTTCTACTTTTACGGAGTAGACGCTCTGTAAAGGTGGGATCACACGAGGCTTTTTATTGTCCGCAAACATTGTCTCTCTGCTGTTGTCCCGGCATTGTCCCCGTGTGAACACTTGAGACAACGCGGACAACGTTTGTCCCGACGGGACAATTATTTGCCATTGTCCCGTTGCGGTCACGTGATCATTCTCTGGTAGGCGTGGTCTTCTATTGCGGACAATAATAAGCCTCGTCTGAACCCACATTAACGTTCCTTGTAACTGTTCATACTGTGAGTGTTAATAGCAACAAATTTATTTTTATAATTAATGTGGATTAAGTCCGTTATTTTTGAATAGTTCACTGTCGACGAATTTCTTCCTGGCATACCGCCATAACAACCACAATTTAACATCATACGAAGAGTGGATTTAAAAGGGGAAGGAGTTAAAATGCAGACCAAGTAATTAAATTCAACTAAAAATTCAATCATTGTTTCAAATCGTAAGCTTTTGACCTTGGGGACGAACACAGTTTCGCCGTTAATTTCTGGAATTCGACAGTTGCGCAATCGTTCGTGTCATCTTCGCATTCGCTCACCTGTTTGTGACAGTGACTGGTGAGCGAAATTTCAGTTTTTAATTGGAGCTGTGTCAACAAAACTGAAACGGCACTCAGACAGAATGAATGATCACTGTTTTAAAGACTTTCAGTAACTCCACATTTTCTTTAGAAGTACTTTGCTTGACAGGCTCGGTATTTTTCGGAAATTTTTACTGTAGAGATAAATAAGCTCACAAGTAATCAATTTTCATACAAGCGTAATTTTCATTAGAAAAGCTAAGATTTAAAATATATTGAGTTGGGGAATAAGTTCATGGCGTTTTCATATTTACGCTGTTTTCCAACGATTTTTTTGCTGTTTGACAAAGTGTATAATTCATTCGATGGAACTAATTCTGCTCTACAAAACTGTGCTCATCGTCTTTTTGAGTCACTTGATTTTTAACTACTTTTAAGGCTTAGAAATTGAATAGTCAGGAGATAAAAACCAACATTTTCGACACCTGCTCTTATTCGCATTTCAATCGGGCCAAAAAGCTGTTGAAGCAGCACGGGACATTTGCGACGAATACGGAGAAGGTGACAAAGGCAAGTCTGCAGCACGGAAATGGTCAGGCCTGACCTCCATCTTAAGAACACCCTGATCTGCATGTGGGGGAGGGGGACTGGGAGGGCATGGTGTACTGGGAAATGCTCGAAAGGAATGTCACGGTCACCAAGGAGCGCAACATAGCCCAGCTACACCGCATGAAAGTGGCTATGCGACTGAAATGGCCCCATTGATAAGGCCGAGCCATACTCCTTCACGACAACGCCAGGCCCCATCTTGCACAATCCGTCAAACCCGCACTCCAACAGCTCGAATGCGAGGTCCTTCAGTATCCCCCGTATTCTCCGGATCTTGCGTCGTCAGATTACCATCTTTTCAGTTCCGTGTCTAACCATATGAGGGTCGTTAAAGAGGGCTTTAAAAACCAAACCAGGCGATTTTTGGCGGAACGGCATCGACAAATCGTTCGAGAGGTGGGAGGAGGTCGTAAACAACAGCGGAGAATACATAATCGATTAACTGGTTGTTATTACTAATGATTTTTTTTAAGTCTTTGATAAAAACGCTACGAACTACAATATATAAAGGATTGAATTACAGGCTATGAAATTCTAACAATCATATACAGACAATACATACATAACCATATAATCAGAGTCGGCCTTCTCTATGAAGGGGCGCTGGTGCAAGAAACCATTTGGGGCCCTAAATTTTTAGCAAAATAAAATAAAACGAGCATTTATATAGATATTAAATGCGCGTGATTTTATTTTTGCTATTAATCGCAACAGAAAAATGACAATTTGTCCAATTTCTTTTTCGATAGTACAGTAAAGGCGTCTAAGCATTACCATATGCTTGACCGAAGAGAATCCTTTATTTAATTTCAACTTGCTGAAAGAGGGTTCAGCATTTATTATATTTGGCTATGCAAAGGATTAAAAGATGTCTGACGGGGATTTCCTTATACATAAATGAACAATTTTTGTCTTCTTATAGATATCACTTCGATCTTTGCCTAATAAACGCGTCAGTCAATGCTCTGCCAGACACATGGAAATAAGCTTGTACACTTTTTGTACGTGTAACATTATTATTGTTCAGAACTCTCTTTTAATTCTTAATCACGGTGGGGGGACCCTCAATCGCTGGGCCCAGGGGCATAGCATGCATCTTTGCTTGCCACATAACTCCAAATGCCAAAACCTATCCCAGGCAGGTAATTTAACCCACACTTAAAAAAACCACAATTTATCAATTCTTAGGTATTTGTAAACCGTAAAATGCAATTGATCTGTGACGTGACTAAAATATTGTGTCACGTAACATTGGTTTGCCATCCTTAGTCTAATACAACTATGATATGTTCATTATTAAATAGTCTTCAGCGTTACATAAAACGCTTGAAATTTACTATGTTTTACTATATTCGTGACATTAGAAATAACTAAACAGAAAACGAATACATTAAGTTCCTTAACAAAACTTCAAATCGGTGTCCTGGCTTAGAGATAACGTGTCTTCCCAGTGTTCTGGGCATCCCAGGTTTGATTCTCGGTCCGGGCATGGTTGTTATTCTGTATTGAATCTGTGGGTAGTATGAATGTGCCCCTCCCGCAAAAGGGGGTTGTGCAAGCGAATGGGAAGTATGAAGTGGCTAAATCGTTTTCTTGGCCCTACTTAGCACTACTGAAAAACAAAGGTTTAATTCGTTGGCAGATAAATGTCAGGAGACTTGTGAGGTGCTATACGCAACAACAGCAGCCCTCTTACTGAAGCTTATTTTTATGTTTTGTTTAATAAGCCAACGAGCTTAACAAAAACTTACGGCAAAAAATTCACAGAAATTACAAACCCGGTTTCCACTTTTTGATTGAAATTATTGGTTACACAATTCCAGGAGCAAAGTAGATTGATTTCATTATTTTTTAAAGAATATTTTTAGTATCCTTTTAAATATCTCAGAAATTGTTTCCTCCTCATGTGTATCTTTAGATTCAAATGTTTATTTTACTCCTCTTTGAAAACAAACATCTCTTGATATTCACTGATTTCGTCAGAAAAAAACAAATTCGACGTCTTTGTGTCATTTATTGGTCGCCCAAATGATGTGCTCATATCATTAGTATTTAAAATGAAATGAATTCGAAGAAATGGTAATTTTAGGCTTAAAATCGCTGACAGCGATCAGCGGGTTTGTGAGTGACGAGTGCCATTGGGAACAAAAAAAAGGCAAAATTTCTGAAACAAACACCAAACTCGGATATATATTTATCTAAAGAAGAAAAAAAAAACATTTAACACATAGTTCATTAACTGTCTGCAAGATATAAACAATCTGTACTCCTCAACAAATCCAGACAGAAAACGCAAAACAAAAAGGTGAGGGGAAACTTTGATCCGAGAATTCTATACTCGACTCGGTCAATCTTTGTGAAGTCAAAAATGAGGACATATCTTTTACTTATTTAATTTTTTTTTATATCTGGTAGCTACAATGTATGTATTAAGTATAAAAATAATACTAATAAAGAATAAAATTATTAGCTTGGTCACCAGACTATGTAATCGAAGAAAAGAGACGATAATGCATTTTCGCCCGTCTGCCGCAGACGAGAAAATAATTGATTTACAGTTCAACTACGTTTAGAACGGAAAAAAAAGAGAAAGAGAGAAATTCTATAACAAAGTATTCTCCGTTCCAGACATATTTGTTTTTCGCCGCCAGACATCAGACTTTTCGCGAGCAGACGATCGAAAATACAAAAAGGGCGGACAAAGCACAAAAGCAAAAAGAGTGGGGGGGGGGGGGCAAAAACGCAAAAAGCGGATTTTAGATTATATTGAAAGCGATATTTCCCTGTCTAACCGGAGGGGTATGCACGATCCACTTTGGCATTAACCGCCGCAGTTCGGAAGTCTGGCACGTCAGAAGGGAATCGGCATAACTATTTCTGGATGCGCGGGAAGTGTATCAAGGCGTTATTGATAGTAAAGAAATCTGGAGGGGAATAAATTGATTGTAAGGAGACGAATTTTAAAAACTGTGTTCGAAGTCTACTTCCAGAATATTGTGTGTGTGTGTGTGTGTGTGTGTGTGTGTGTGTGTGTGTGTGTGTTTCATTTTAAAGTTTGCTTTATTTCATCTCTGGAAAAAGGCAGGCATATTTACAAGCAGGGCAGATAAGCAAAAATGACGGAAAACGCGGAAATCAATTTTTCCTCGTGTTATATAGCATATTTTTAAAGGGAAAATATTGTTTACTGTGTCAATATATTATTAAGATTCTCATGGGGATTTCTGAAAACATGGCTTTCAAAGTAGGGGAAATATAGGGATCTTTTTATAACACTATCTGCTTAGATCAGCAACTTTTATCCATCACTCTCACCGTGAGAATCGTTGACTAAAGAAATTTACAAAGCATTTCTTGGCGTAATTAAGTAAATAACGTGGAATCGGATCAGGAAATAGGAGAACATTAATCGGTACTATTCTTTTTCATTCTATTCAGTACATGACTGCCAGTTGCAAAACTTTGTTAAAAATATTAGAACCAAAGATTTTAAAAGAGAGGGAGAGATTGTAGACAAAAAAATGAAAATTACGTAAATAACAAACTTTCTTGGATACAATGTATCGATTTATTAAATCGAGTTGCATAGGTAGGTAGATCTCTTACAGCAAATAAAGAATTTCATAAAGTGCACTTTTTTGGTCATTTTACAGATAACTAAGGATGTCATGCCATGCAATTTCCGAGAATAATCAAGATTTACAGCATTTATTCCACGTTCCATGCCAAAATGTTATCAGTCACTTTTTCAAAATTAAGTTTTTCGCCTTTCGGATTTCAATCGCTGATATTTAGAAGAAAATGTCACAAATAATAATAGTGCTTTGACTAGCCGCAAAAAACTCAACTCAGTGATTTTGCTTGACATACTGACTGAGAGAATGACGGGCAGTAACAGCTATGATGAGAGAGTTCAGAGACTATGAAATGCAGGAAAATAAAGGTATGATGTCGCAGTTCTACGTCAACTTTTTTAAAAACGCATCTGGTTTCAAAGAAGCATATATAATAATAATGAAATGCTGGTAAAGGCAGGCAAGAAAAAATACAAGCAATTAAAAGATGTTGAACAATATTACCATTTATGCATTATTCATTGCCAACGCAATTTCGAGCTTCAATTATTTGTTGCATTGTGTCACTAAAGTACAGATATGTTTAAAGTCAGTCTTGAAAATCGAAAATAAATCAGTAGTTTCGAAATATGATCAAGATAGTCTAAATGAATTTTTATAAGTTTAGTTTAGTTACATTAAAGACCAGTTTTTCAAGTACCACTACAGGACTATTTGGGGACGGACCTCGCAATTCTGAACCGCAGTCAAATGACAACTGAGCTGGTACTCTTCTTCCGAATTTCCACACCATACCCAGCTCCCCAGACAATGACTCCAACTGTAGGTCCAGTTTGGTTTCAGGCGTTCCCCTGGCCTCCTTCTAACCAACAAACGGCCATCACTGCCGCCAAGTCGGAACCTGCTCTCATTAGAAAGCACAACAGATCTCTACTCCGTCCTCCAATGAGCTCCGGCTCGACACCACTGGAATCACAAACGGCAATGGCTTGTAGTCAAAAGAAGAAAGGTTGAAGTAACCGATTTCTAACAGTTCGTTGTGTCGCTATAGTACCAACTGTAGCTCGAATTTCTGCCACAGATGCAATACGATGCGCCACGGCCATACACCGAATACGGTATCTTCCCTCTCAGTAGTACCACGAGACGACCCGGAACTCGGTCTTCTTGAGGCAGTACCATCCCTTGACCACTGCTCCCAACAATCATGCACAGTGGATACAATCCAAGTCTTTCTGCCATATCGCGGAAAGAAAATCCACCTTCTTGTAGCCCTATTACACGCCCTCATTCAAACTCGATAAGCTGTTTTTTTTTTTTTTTTTTTTTTTTTTGTCTTTTTAAAGGCATTTTTGTCTAACATCAAAGATAAAATAACGCTAACGAACTTTACAGCACACATTTAAAGCAAATCTTATTTGTAAGTTCTGAGTGGCGCCACCAGCAGCATACTTATGTGCGAAGAGCGAAATTTGAATCGATGTCCTTTTACAGATGTATAAACAAGCCTACCAAAATTGGGGTATCTAGAACAAGTCTTTCTTGGATTATTCTCTTTTTTTCCCACCAGTGTTTTTTTCTCAGTCTTATGAAGTCCAATGCATAATTTCGATGCCATCATCATCAATGAAATATGAATCATTTCAACATCTCTTCCTATCTTGGATATAAATTCCTTCTATATATCGTTAACAATAATAAAATTCAATTTTCAAAATTTCCTTAATAAAAAGTTATCTTAAAGAACACCTTTCATGGCAATAGTATGCAACAGCTAAACATTAACCATAGGTGTGAATTCAGCATTCTTAGTGAATCTATCGTACGACCCTTGGCGAATTCTTTGGCGATTAATACCTGACAAAGGATGAATAAATATTCGAAATTCGAATTCACATTTCAGATGCGTTTTACCAAACCGACTTTAAAAAATTAAATTTAAAAAAATGTGCGACTTTGATAGGATGTAATGTCGCAGGGGTTTAGCGGGGGGGGGGGGCAAAACGAGCTTCAGGATCAAAAGACTCCGCCGATTTCTCTATCTTCCTTCCGATATCGCCTATATCCAACATCAAAAATCAAGCCTTTTTTTATTGGTGAGCTACAGAAATATGGATGGAAAATGTCGCCCTCGTCATTTGATTAAAGTATTCGAACATGTTCGAAACACTTTTTTACTAAAACACGGTGAAAACATAAGAGTGGTTATAATGAAAGTGCAAGTGTTTGAAGGACTGTAAAAGAAAAACTATTTGCAGTATGTTGAAGAAATTTGGTATATGTTATATTTACAGCATGGGGAAATGAACTACACAATAAAAAATTCATTCAAGTTTTTGTCATAGGTGGCGCTTTTTAATGATAATATTTTATACATGGTAATTGTAACATTTTTCTTTGTTAAAAATATGAAATGAGTAAAGTGTTACAACATTTTTTTTTAATATGGGATCCTCCAAGTTCTATCCAATGTTGTAGACGCAAGACAGCATGATCTACATTAACTCCTAATGTTTCCTGATGAATTTCTAAGACATGTCTAGTAATGATGCTTTTTAAAGCAACTACAGTGTTAGGTTTGCCCTTGAAGGCGCGACCTTAAATATCGCCACAGCCAGAAATCGCAATGATTCAAATCAGGGCACGAGGGCATGCATTTTAGAAATATAAGCTAACTATCCTCACTAAAAGTTGGGTGAAGCAATTGAGTAATGCTAAAGCACTAACAGCCCTATAATTGCTATTCTTTTCCTAAAAACATTTTACTAACAAAATACCATCTACCTTTGATAAAGTCATGGCTATAGCTTAAAGATACATGACTTTTATCATCATAATGATTTGAAAATTGAAGTGATATTCAATTTGACATAATCCCTTTGCAAAAACAACGTTTTAATTATCTACAGCGTCACCTGCAGCAAAAAAAAATGAACTAAAATATTTTATTAAGTAATTTCTTTTATCATGTTGTAAGCATAACAAGTACCAAATTTATTCAACATACTCCAAGTAGTTTTTCCTTTTGCAATCCTTTAAACACTTGCACTTTAATCATAACCTTTAATCATTTTAATCATATTTCTGGGTTTAAGATAATTCACAATTAGCAACGGAATGTCAATCTTTAAAAGAAACGTTAATAATTTTTGAAAATCGGTATTTCATAGCGAAAATTTAAGGAAATTCTTACAAAACAAATTTGCTATACCAAAACTATTGCTCTCGTCCTAACCAAACTTATACCAAAATAAACTAAGCAGTTTTCACTAGGGAATGAATTAAAAGCATGTGGTTATGATTATAAATAAAAATCTTAGAACCAGTCGTAGATTTTTCGTGAAAATTTTAATAAATTTATGACATTATTCAAACAACAAGCTGTAAATTAAGAAATATTCACTCGATCTAAATTCTTTTCGTTCAATCCCTAGCAAACAGTAAAAAGGAAAAGAAATTATAGTAATAAAATAATAATAATTAGAGTTATTTGATTTGAAGTGAGCAAAAAATAAGTAAAAAACAGTTTTGTGAAATTTAACATGTTTTAATAATAAGTTATGAGTGTACATACTTAAAATTCACCATATTTATAAGTTATATCTTCTTCCACCTCAACTTTTAATCATTTTCCTTTTTTTCTCATCATTTTTAATTTTTTTCTAGTAATTCTGCATTTGGCAGTGATTATTTAGATTCATTTATTCGATCATTGTCAAGTTCAGCAAATGTTCTAACTGCATTTGCACCATGATACACTCCAAGAACCTTAAGGATATTTAATAATCCTATAACAACTTCTTTAAAAGGACATAAAAATTACAGACATAAATGGCATTAGTCTGGGGGGTTCAAATTAAAAACATCTTTAGGTAAAAATTTCCGCAAAACACCGTTGAAACTAACATTCGCATTTTGCGATTTTCCATGCCAAAAATTTTCCGTATTAAAAACCAAATTTCTGTTTATACAAATCTTTTTACGTGTTTTTAGCCCTTTAAACCAGTACTTCAGGTTATTTAAATGTTCATTTCCGGTGTACTGATCATTACGAAAATATTAATATTTTAACTTCTAATTAACGTAAAGACAAAAGTAAACTTGTTTTGGATAGCTCAAAGACTGGCATATCCAACAAGTTTTTTAATAAAAAGGCCATTTTTAGCAAACATCGGCTTTTTCCTTAAGGTTCAAAGTTGCCAAGCTTAAATAAAAGAAGTCAATGTTATTTCCAAATAGAATGTTCATTTAACTGAATTGACTTGGCTCCTATTTTCATTTAGCTACTACTACTACTACACTTGGCTGCTACAGCTACTACTTCATTCTTTTAACGTGACGTCATAAAACCACCTACACATTAACAAGTATTTAACGTCACAAAGATAAATGCTGCAAATTAATAATTAGCAACCAGGTCAGTTCGATGCGATTGATTAAATTTTCTAAGCATTCGAATCAAGGTTGACTCTATTACAGCCAACTGGATTTCGCTTGTAAAAATCAACACTTAAACTTCCATTCGTATTACGCATTTCATACATATTGCAATGACACACATTCATATTACATTTAAATGTTATATAAGATGTTAGATCCTATACAACAACGTCATGCAGATGAAAGTTAATTATTAATTTTAAATACGAAATATATCTAAATTAACTTTTTATTAGCATGTGGAAACATGATCCTGTTTCCGTTAGGAGGTTTTGAATGCTTGGAGGCAACAAATAATTGAAGTTCGAAATCGCGTAGGCGATGTAAAGTATAAATGGCCGTATTCATCCACATCTTTTAATGGCATATATTTTTCTTATCTGCTTTTACCAGTATTGCACTAATATTTTGAAAGCTTCTTTGAAAGCAGATGTGTTCTTAAAAAGGTTGACCTGCTCTTACCGATATTGCTTTATCAAATACCAGCGGGTGACCGAGCTCCACTTGGAGAAAATAGGTATCGAAGCTAACTCGAAGATTTAAATTTTCAATTGTGATTTATCAAAACAATACATGCCATAAGAAAATTTGTGAAACCATTGGTGAAAAGATAACCGGTTAAAGTGCACCATTGTAAACTATTCTAAACAAAGTTAGAGTTTGGAAAGGGAACTATTCTATACAAAGGTAAAGTAAAAGTAAAGATTGAAGTGTGTTGAAGTTCAATATTTTTGACAAATTTATTTAGAAAAACCAAACATATATACATAAATAAGAAACATATTATAAACCTATAACAGCATAAACATAAAACTTTATTAGTTCGCCATATTGGCTATAGATGGCAGCACGTTACCGCTTGAAAATTTAAGTAGCCATTATGGCGAACTAATAAAGTTTGAAAATATCCTATCTGTAACTCCGAACTGCTCGACCGTAGCGCTTCAAAACCGGCGCCAATCGATTCCTCGTGGCCAAAAACCCCAGACCCCCAAGTTTACCGGAGTTAATTAATTCTGGGGCAATTTTCGACTTGACAACCATTCTTCGTATTATAGTATTAGATAGATTAAGGATGCTTCTTTGACAGCAGATACGTTTTTCAAAGACTGAAGTAGAATTATGACATCATAGCCGTTATTTTCATAAAATGTAATTCTTTTTTTCCGGAGGAAATTAAAGTTTAATTTTTATAACATGTTCAAAAAAAATTCACAATTGTTTAATAAAAGGTTTTTTTTTAAATATTTAAACAGTTAATCCCAAATATAAATAAAGTAAGCACATCATGTGTTAGAAAATAAGTGCAAACGCTTCGGGCGTTGTACGACACAATACTTGATGGCATCATTGGATGGCATTTATTATTGTGTTAGCAATGAGACTAATATTAATAGATTTGATCCCGCTGAATGTTATTAAAGAGATTTTCTTCAGTTCCGTTAATAACCTGTTACATGCTAATCTCACAAAACTATCTATACTAATATTATAAATGTGAAAGTTTGGACGGATGGATGCTTGTTTCTCAATCACGCCAGAGCGGCTGAATGGAATTGGATGAAATTTAGCACAGATATAGTCAGGAATGGAACATAGGTTACTTTTTACTCGGGTTCATGGAGTGGTTCGTCATTTTATACATTAAAAACTAAATTTCGCGCCGAAAAGCTGAGGTCAAATCCCGCCGAAGATCAGTAAGGCTCCAGGTTCTTTTTTTTTTTCTTCCCCATCAGTAATCCGGTTAGGGTTAGTAGAATTTCGCCCGATTACTTCAAACGATTAAGGTTACTTTTTTAGTGTTTGATGTATTTAAAATCAAATGTTGTTAATGAATCGAACTTTCGGATTCATTCTGAAGTACTTTTAAATTTAAAGGAAACCGAATAAAGGAAATAAACTATTTCTAATCTGCATTGCGTTACGCCAACTGGCGTAGGAAAGTCAGACATGCGCGTTATCCCAACTGGCATAGGAAAGTCAGGCATGTGCATTACGCCCACTGACGTCGAAAGTTCGGCGCGATTGTTAACAACTGAGTTTTCATTTAAAATTAAAAGTTTGATGATGTGTATGATACTGTTGTAGCTATCTCCATCTCGATCCATAAATAAAATGGATAGGACCGGGTTCGATTGGCTGTTTTGTTTCATTTTGAGTATACAATGTAAATAAATTGTTTTTACGTTCGTTGTGTGTTTTTGTTATTAAATTGTATTTATGTAGTGTATTTTTCGTATATGTTTATACTTTTAAACGTATCATTTTTAAGGTTAGATTTAATGTTTTTATGCGTCATTATTTGATGGTTTTTCGTACATATACGACAAAATTTCCACGCGAACAGAGCCGCTGGCAATAGCTAGTTATTAATAAACCTTATTATAAAGAATTCGATTACTGTACTCAATTATACAAAAGATAAACATTTACGAATCCTATTTTTAGGCATTTTTATATTCAAGATGAAGATTTTTTTCCCGCCACCCCCCTGAACCCCGTTCCTCATTTACGTCTAGACAGGCGACTTGCCATTCTGCTCCAAACAATTGCGTCTCCTCCATCTAGTTGGTTTCAATTTATTTCATTCATCTAACCAAGGCCGCGAAGGTTAACAGCCCCTTCCTCAGCGCCGGCCCGTCTGTTAAACCACTCGCTTATGCAGGTCGTTGCCTAACCCAGAGTCGGAAGTCGGACCCTCACCGGATCGAGAGGCTATCTCACAACGGAGAATTAAAAATCCGCTTTAAGGTATCCGGCGCCGATAAAAACACTGGTTATCGACCACATTGGCGATTTTTTTTTTTAATTTAAGGTATCCGGCTACGTTAAATACACTGGTTAACGACCACATTGGCGATTTTTTTTTTAAGTCTTCATTTCTTGTAGTTCAGATTTTCCTCTTTCCAAAACAGTTTAGCATTTCTAGGATAAGGAAGGCCTGTCCCATCATCCAGGGTCACATATTTTTTCAGCTAAAATTCGTCTTTCACTTCCATTTTCTCAAAACTTGAACTTTTCATAAAAATTCTCCACCGTTAACACGATATCCTCAAAAACTGATAGAGGTATTGATGTAAACATTTGAGCGTATGATTTATAATAATAATGGCAATGAATTCGGTTTTTTATTACTAAAGTAGCGAAACAGGGGGGGGACAGGGTGTGTAGAGAGAAAGTACTGTAAAAATTTACTTTTAAGCACTTTTTAAGCACCATAGCCAACAAAAAATGAAGCACCTTTGTATATGTAAGCATATGTAAACCTGCGTATCCAAGGTTATTTTCTGTTTCGCTATAATGTATGATTTTTATTGAAAATGTTTTAAAAATTAATTTTAAATGTGCATTTTTTTAAATTTTCATATCTATCTCCGTATTCCAATAATATTTGCTGAATGTCTTAGGTTGCAAAACAAATGTCTTTTTGGTATGGACAAAAACTGAAAAGGATAATAAAAACGAAAACAAACTATCATGACCAAAAATTCAAGTCAACTTTTATGAGAAAACTATTTAAAATGCTGCATGTAAAAGAAGTTCAAACGTTTTTTGAGTTGCAACCAGTTCGGCATATTTTGTGTTTCTCACTTTCGGTATAGACATACCAATATTTCAATACGGTGCCCAATGTTGAAAAAAAGAGCGATTCTTTCACCGTCACCTTAACACGGTTAAAACTCCTTGATCCCTTCACCGGATGCTTCCCTTTCGTCGGTTTTCTGTTTTGTTACATCCAGCAAACAAAGATTTGTGACTGCTATCTATTAAGCATATTAATGAATATTGAAACAAAAGGGAATGACAAATGTTAAAACAAAAAAGGAATATCTTCTTTGCACTTCTCGAGAAAATCAAACACTTTTAAGGGCCTTTCTTCCAAAATGAAGCACTTTTAAGGTGCTTAAAATGATTTTCAAATTTAAGCACTTTTTACGGACTTTTCATGACGTTAAACAGCCTGTGCTAATACATTACCTATCACCAAAACCACATTACTAAAACAAAAGACAGTAGTTAAAATTTACGACACGGTAAGCAAAACAAATAGAATCTATTAAGTTTAAAAAATTACAATAAAAGAACTAGTAAAATTTTGTTTAAATTGTTAATATTTAAGTATACACTCTTTATTGAAATGGCCACTTTAGCAGTCAGCTTTGCGTTTGACGATTTGATATATGTTGGTGATATATTTAAATGTACAGTCTTCAATCAGATTAAAATCAAAACGAATGCTTGAATGTGATCTTTATACTTATTATAAAGATGTGCATTAAATGAATCATTAAACAAGACGGTGAGTTAAAAATTGAAACATTCCAAACATAGCATTTGGTGAAAGAAGCATTGCAAACCCGAAGTGTTATAACATAAGGCAACTGAAGTTATAAACAGAAGTAAAGTGTGACACATTTCAATATTTAACAATAATTATATCAATATTTTACAAAAATTATATCAATATTTTACAAAAATTATATCAATATCAAGCAATTTTAAGGTGCTTGAAAATGGTTTTCAAATTGAAGCACTTTTTAATGATTTGATACAGGACGCTACGCATCCTGTACACTGAATGAGAACTTTTGAGGACGTCACCCATTTCGAGCAAATATAAGCGATGCTACGCGAACGAGTTAAAAAATCATTTTCAAAAATTAAAAAGTACCGATCATTATTAATCAATTACTCAAGAGATGTTTCTATTGCAGAAACTGGATAGTAAGACGTACGACTTTATACAACCATCTTTCCTCCCAAAAAGAACAATAAAATATGAACTCTGCTTGAAACTTCTTAGCCCACTCGAACTGCAATTATCTATGCAAAAGTGATGAATCAAAGCGAATTCTGTGAAAAGCATATCAATCGCATCATTATAAAGTTCTCTGAACTCAGGGGCGGGTGGAAATTATCTAAATTTCAAGTGCGGGATATGAAAACTTGAAGCCTAATCGCGAGTGATTGATTGACGGCGGAACTAGCAGGAGACGGGCGACAAAAACCCGCTACCACTACTCTCCGAGTCGGCGACGACGTTTCAAGCGTGATTCGAAAATCAGACTAGTGGCCAGGATCTTTTCAACTCAACCCACGGAGGAGAATGTCAAAGATATCCCTCATTAGGCGAAAAGAAGAAAAAGGGATTTTCTTTATTCAGGAAAAGATAACATTTACGAAGTGGAAGATTAAATTTAAAAAAAAAAACATGTAATATTAAAAAAGAATTCAATTCCTAATTAAATCAAAAAAAGAAAAACTTTTATTTTGGTTATTTTTTTGTAAAAGTATTTTATAATGTTTGTAAGAAAATTTTTGAAAAATTGGATTTTTTTTTAAAAGAAACTATTTAAAATTATGGTTTTCAGATATATTGTCAATTATAATATAAAATACAATACAAAAAATATATATTTTGAGAAACAGGAAAATTGATAGTAAATTTTAAAGGAAATGTAAACAAAAACAGTTAACACTCCACACAAAATGGTAATGCAGCAATCCTACACAAGTTACACAATGTAATGATGAATGAAATGGACCAAAATCTAAGAAAAAATTTAAGATGCAAAAAAGTTATGGGTAAAAATGTGTATACGTGCATTTTTTTTCCATAAATTCACAACTTAATATTTCTAAAGACATGAGAATGAAAAAGAATTTCACATATAATAAAACTTTTGATTTATTTCATTAAAAACACACGCTGAAATTTTTTTGCAAATATTTCTAATAGTTTTTTTAGGTATCGTGTTAATCTAGTACTATAATACGAGGAATGGTTGCCAAGTCGAAAATCGCCCCAGAATTAATAAACTCCGGTAAACTTGGGGGTCTGGGGTTTTTGGCCACGAGGGATCGATTGGCGCCAGTTTTGAAGCGCTACGGTCGAGCAGTTCGGAGTTACTGACAGGATATTTTCAAACTTTATTAGTTCGCCATAATGGCTACTTAAATTTTCAAGCGGTAACGTGCTGTCATCTATAGCCAATATGGCGAACTAATAAAGTTTTATGTTTATGCTGTTATAGGTTTATAATATGTTTATCTATCTAATACTCTAATACGAGGAATGGTTGTCAAGTCGAAAATCGCCCCAGAATTAGTAAACTCCGGTAAACTTGGGGGTCTGGGGTTTTTGGCCACGAGGAATCGATTGCCGCCAGTTTTGAAGCGCTACGGTCGAGCAGTTCGGAGTTACTGATAGGATATTTTCAAACTTTATTAGTTCGCCATAATGGCTACTTAAATTTTCAAGCGGTAACGTGCTGCCATCTATAGCCAATATGGCGAACTAATAAAGTTTTATGTTTATGCTGTTATAGGTTTATAATATATTTCTTATGTATGTATATATGTTTGGTTTTTCTAAATAAATTTGTCAAAAATATGGAACTTCAACACACTTCAATCTTTACCTTTACTTTACCTTTGTATAGAATAGTTCCCTTTCCAAACTCTAACTTTGTTTAGAATAGTTTACAATGGTGCACTTTAACCGGTTTTCTTTTCACCAATGGTTTCACAAATTTTCTTATGGCATGTATTGTTTTGATAAATCACAATTGAAAATTTAAATCTTCGAATTAGTTTCGATACCTGTTTTCTCCGAGCGGAGCTCGGTCACCCGCTGGTTTTAATAAAAATTAAAGTTTTGAGAAAATTGGAGTTCAAGACAAATTTTAGTTTAAAAATATGTGACCCTGGATGATAGGTCAGGCCTTCCTTTTCCAAGAAAAGATAAACTGTTTCGGAAAGAGGTAAGTCTGAACTACAAGAAATAACAATGAAAAAAGTATTCGCCAATGTGGTCTATGACCTGTGTTTCGAATGTAGTCGGACACCTTAAATATCAAAAAATCATTAAATATAAAAAAACTATTGATTTTCGCAAGGACTGAGCTCGCAATCTTCACCTTCACGTGAAAAATGCTGAAATTTTACCAATTGAGCTACTGCCTGTTGATTTCAATTTTCATTACATTAAGCTGAATTTAATGAACGAATCAATATTTCAAAAGAAAAAAAAACTGTATTAACATCAAGTGCCATCCACTACAAGTTTTTAAAAAATGTATCTGAACTTGTGTGGATGAATAACTATATTATATATATATATATATATATATACTGGTGGAAAAAAAATCCCAACACTAGGAAGGAGCAGTGCTAGATAAACGAAATTTGGTAGGCGTGTTTATACATCTGAAAGATGACGTCGATTTAAATTTCGAGCTACGCGCGAAAGTGGGGCGCTAGTAGCGACGCTTTGAACCTGCAAATGCGGTTTGCTTTAAATAAGCGCTGTAAGATTCGTGATCGTTATTTACAGTTGAGTTCAGTTCAGTTCAGTTATATTAACGTCCCGTTTAAAGCAACACGAAGGTTATTTTGGGACGGACCTCGTAATTTTGAACCACGGTCAGATGACGAGGACGACAAATGAAGTGGCACCCTCCTCTCCACACCACGCCACACCAGCGGGAGGACTTTGGCCTGACAGATTTAACGTGCAAGAGACCCCCTCACACGACGGATCTTCGGTGGAATCGAGTCTCGAACCTGAAACCCTCCGGTTCCGAAGCCGAGACTTTACCACCGGGCCACCGCGGCCCCGATATTTACAGTTGAGGTTTGTCGTAGTGGGTTAATGTTAGTCAAGGATGCCTCTGAGAAGACGAAGAAGCCATTATCAACAGCTCACTGAGTAGGAACGAGATCGTGTTGTAGGGCTACGAGAAGGTGCGTTTTCTTTCCGCGATATTGCTGAAAGACTTGGCAGGAATGTATCCACTGTGCATGAGTATTGGCGGCAGTGGTCAAGGGAAGGTACTGCCTCAAGAAGACCAGGTTCAGGGCGGCCACGTGGCACTACTGAGAGGGAAGACCCTCGTATTCGGCGTATGGCTGTGGCTAATCGTACTGCGTCTGCAGCTGAAATTCGAGCTGCAGTTGGCACCACAGTGACACAACGAACTGTTACAAATCGGTTACTTCAAGGACAGCTCCGAGCCAGACGCCGTGTACAGTGCATTCCATTGACTCCAAACCACTGCCGTTTGCGACGTGAGTGGTGTCAAGCTAGAGCTCATTGGATGACGGAGTGGAGATCTGTTGTGTTTTCTGATGAAAGCCGGTTCTGCCTTGGTCGCAGTGATAGCCGTTTGTTGGTTAGAAGGAGGCCAGGTGAACGCCTGCTAGTGACCTGTCTGCGGCCTAGACACACAGGGCCTACTCCTGGAGTTATGGTTCGGGGAGCAATTTCGTATGACAGCAGGAGCACTCTCGTGGCTATCCCACGCACCCTGACTACAAATTTTTACGTCAGTCTAGCGATACAACCTGTTGTGCTGCCATTCATGAACAGCATTCAAGGAGGTGTTTTCCAACAGGATAACGCTCGTCCTCATACCGCTGTTGTAACCCAACATGCTCTACAGAGTGTCGTCATGTTCCTTGGCCTGCTAGATTACTAGATCTTTCTCCAATCGAGCACGTATGGGACATCACTGGATGACAACTCCAGCGTCATCCACAACCAGCATTAACCATCCCTGCATTGACCGCCCAAGTGCAACAGGCATGGAACTCCATCCCACAAACTGATATCCGACACCTGTACGACACAATGCATGCACGTTTGCACGCTTGCATTTAAAATTCTTGCGGTTACACCGGTTACTAATGTACCAACATTTCTCATTTGAAATGGCTCTACTCGCCAATGGCTCTACCTGTGATCTTGAAACTTTAATCAATTAAATATGTTACCTAGACAAATGTATTCCTAAAATTTCATTACTGTACAATAATTTTTTCTTGGTGTGGGGATTTTTTTTTCCATCAGTGTATATTATATATATATATATATATATATAAACGCATTAAGATAATTAAAACCCATTTCCTGAGTCAACAAAAATTAAACTAATTAGGTTGAAATCGAAATTAAAATCGGAATTAAACGCTAAAAGTTCATGAAATGAAAAGTAAATGAAATAGAGCCTATTAATGAAACAAATCTAAATTAATTATGTAAACGAAACTAATTACTAAAACTGGAATCGAAACTAAAAATTATATCGGATTCGAATTGTTTAAAATTTAAAAACCTATCATTGTATTTAGTGAGCGCAAATGCAGTTTCAACTAAAATATAAATGCATCTAAATTAATTAACAAATTAAGCAAGCAAAAAGGAACACAACCGAATCAAAACTACAACCAATAGTGTATTATATTATATTATATATATAGGGAGAGTATGGACTCAGTAGGAATTGAATAATACATATCCATGACTTCCTGCTTCATATGAGGGTATCACATCTTATCAACTGGCAAGGGTATCATTTGGCAAGAGCTGCTTTGCAGCAAAAACTCGTTTGATTCCGTCTAATTTTGAAAGAAAAGATGCGTTCCATTTTTAGGTTATTCGAGCTTAATTGATGAACCGTGGCGGCCTACTGACACAATCTCGGCTTCATGACAGAAGGGTCAAGATTTCGAGACCCGGTTCCACGGCAGTGTGTATGGGCTTAATGCAGGTTATTGATTAACTACATCATAGTTACAAATCTAATATACCAGCTATTGCCCACGACTCTCTTCGCGTGGAAATTGTGATGTATATGTACGAAAAACTATCAATAATGACAAATAACAAATAATTAAACCTAACCTACAAACGATACATTTGAAAGTATGAGCATATACGGAAAATATATAACAAAAATACAATTTAATAACAGAAATACTAGACAACTAACGTAAAAACCATTTTTTTTTTTACTTGTATACCCAAAATAAAAATAAATAATAAAAAAAACAGCCAAATCGAGTCCGGTCAGATCCATTTTACTTATTAATCGAGATAGCTGAAACAGTATTATGCACATAATTTGTGAACTTTAAATTTAAATGAAAACACTGTTGTCAACAATAACACGCGAACTTTCAACGCCAGGTGGGGCAACGCAAAGAGGAGTAGAAGTTTTTTATTGCCTTTATTGTGTTATCTTTTAATTTAAAAGTACTTCAGAATGAATCCGGAAGATCTATTCATTAACAACATTTGATTGTAAATACATCAAAAGCTAAGAAAATAAACAGAATCGATTGAAGTAATCGGTCGAAATTTTCCTAAGCTTAACCTCAACAAGTGTTGGGAGGGGGGACAGGAGCTTTACTGATTTTTAGCGGGATTTGGCCTCAGCTTTTTGGCGCGCAAGTTACCTTTTAATGAATAAAGACTGAACCCCTCAATGAACCGGCATGAAATGTAGCCTACGTTCCATTCATGACTCTAATCTATCTTAATGCTAAAATTTCATCCCATTCCGTTCAGCCGTGATTGAATAACAAACATCCATCCAAACTTTCACATTTATAATATTGGTATAGATGAACCGTGATTGCTAATACTGAATTTCAATCAAGAAATTCTGCAGCTATACACTTTACAGCATATTTGAAATTCATATAATAGGTTATTTTTAGTGAACAGCAATCATTACTTATTTCATGCAAGAATTTTAAAACCAAAACTATGGAATGGCGTGTGAGTATGAAATTTATCTTTTATATAATGAATATAAAATTTTAAGAGATGCAAAAAATTCACATGCTATATTTTCAATAAGCATTTTTTTCTCTTCACGTATGTAAAAGTTTACCGATTATTATAGTAATGAAAAATTAAAAAGTAATACACGTTACATATCTATAATAAATTACAAAATGACATTTCTATCGACCTTACTTAACTATATACAAGTCCTTTTTTTCTCTTTCAATGTCTCAAGTGTTATCATAATTCAACCCACTGTAACTTCATTCTAAAAATATTCTATGTGACCGGTGGTTGGTGGGTTCTAATTAAGATAAGCCTTCTTGTGTAACAATAATTTAGTATTAAAACATATAAGGTTACGTTACACACAGACACAAACAGAGAGTGGACAAAACACGTCAACACATAACGATAACAGAGGCTTAACTGACTGTCTCTCTAAGTACTCGCCAGAGGGCGGCGTGTAATGAGAGAATCATAGTGTAGGGGGAAAACAGAGTGCTACATCTATTAATTTTTTAAATCTGATATAATTTATTTCTCAGTATGCAGTGTAGTAGTTTCTTAACTACAGAACGCATTCTGCGTTCCTTTAGAAATGCTTTCCAGTTCAATGCTTCGTAATGTGTGTGGAGAGGGGAGGAAATTCATGTTGGAGTCACTAATCACTGAATCCTCAACATTTAAAGAACGGATAGAAATAAGCTTATTTTTAAATCCAGGAGCTTGTACAAATATTTCTTCAGCTGTCTTCAAAATTTTAAGCAAATCATTTGATAAACTAAGGTCTATACAAAAACCGACTTTTTATCAAAAAAAAGAATGGGAAAAGATTATATATGTATATATATTAAGGATATATACAGTCGAATCCGGTTAATTGGACCACCGGGTAATCGGACCGAATCTTAAAGAACCGAAACGAATCCTATGTACATAAGCCTAATATTATTCGCTTATTTGAACCAAAATTCCGTTTAAACGGACCAAAGAAGGTGGCAGGGAATATGAAAAAAAGGCCACAAGTCGTCAGTGTACAGCAGAAAGTCCGAAAGGAAAAAGAACCAGTAGGGGGTGAGCAAGCTCTTTGTTTCTTAAGGTGGGTTCACACGAGGCTTTTTATTGTCCGCAAACATTGTCTCTCTGCTGTTGTCCCGGCATTGTCCCCATGTGAACACTTGAGACAACGCGGACAATGTTTGTCCCGACGGGACAATCATTTGCCATTGTCCCGTTGTGGTCACGTGATTTTCCAAAAGTAGGCGTGATCTTCTATTGCGGACAATAATAAGCCTCGTCTGAACCCACCTTTAGAACGGGCAGCTCGGTAGCCGCCAGTGAGGAACCACTGCTTCTCCACTTTTCGGGGAAAAGAAATCCCGCGTACAACAGTTTCTTCGGAACACTCTAGTCAGTGAGCTGTGCGTGTCTTGTCTCCCCTATCGAAATGCCACGGCGGGCCTTGACGTTAGCTGAAAAAATTGCTTTCCTGGATCAGATCAAACAACAACCATCAAAGATTAGTCACAATCGGTTTTGTTGAAATTACCGGCTTAGCAAAAACTACAATTTTGCGCTCGATAAAACAAGAGAATGAGCTATGAGAAGAATGGGCACAATGTGATGGACGACGAGGAACTTCTCAAAAACGGAAGCGAGAAAGCAAGGATCCAGAAGTCGAAGAGGCCCTGAATGAATGGTTTGCCATTGTTACTGGACGAGCTATGAGAGTAAGCGGCCCAATGTTAGATTGCAAAGTAGACGAACTCGCTAAAAAGCTGGGCCACGATAATTTCAAAGCTACGGACGGTTGGTTATCTCGATGGAAATCTAGACATGACATAAAATTCAAGAAAGCACATGGCAAGAAAGAAAGTGCTGATGGTGCAGGTGCTGAAGAATGGAAATCAACAAAACTACCCGAGCTTCTTGAGAAATTTCCAGTAGATGACATCTACAATGCCGATGAAACCGGGCTATATTATCGTGCTACACCGGGCGGCTCTTTAAGTTACAATCATGTTGTACTCTCTGGCTCCAAAAAAGCGAGCAAAACTGTCTTGTGCTGCTCAAACATGACAGGATCAGACAAGAGGAAGCTGTTGGTAATAGGAAAAAGCGCCAAGCCTCACTGCTTTAAGGAACTTAGAATGGGCAGTTTTCCAGTTGTGTATCGTGCGAACAGAAATGCATGGATGACCTCTGAACTTTTTAAAGAATGGCTGAAGGATTGGGACAGAGAGCTACAACGCCAGTGGAGAAAAGTGTTGCTCCTTCTCGACAATTGTGCCGCACATCCTCATTTAGATTGCTTGAAAAACATCCACCTGGAATTTCTACCTCCCAGGACCACAGCTTTGGTGCAGCCAATGGACATGGGCATCATAAAAAAAATTTGAAGACCTTTTATCGTAAAAGGTTGGTTAATTACGTCCTTGAAGCAATTGAAGAAAGTTTGCTGGCTTCATCATCAACAGCCAGAGAAGTCAGTGCAAAGGTCAACATTTTACAAGCAGTTACATTTTTGGCCGTTAGCTGGCGAAATATAAGCAGTGAGACAATTCAGAACTGATTTTCTCACTGTGGCTTTAAGCATTTGGTCTTAGAGGTGGATGTGGACATGCTGATTGAAAGTGAAAATGGTGAGGGAAATGTGGAACTTCAACAGGTCGAAAATTACGTAGAATTTCTATCCATCGACAACGAGCTTCAATGCTACGATGAAAATGAAGATTACGACGCTGAAATTATTGCTCGAATTGCAGCAAAACACTACAGCATCGGAAGACCAGGAAAGTGATGATGAAGCACCTAATGAGTTGGTGCAAGTGACAACACAGGATGCCAGGAAATGCATTGAAACTTTGCTTTGCTATTTCATGCAGGAGGGAAATGAAGGCAGTCCCATTGCTGCGTTAGATGTTAGTAGTGATTTAGTTCAAGTGCAGTCCGTCAACAGAATGCGTCAGATCACATTGGATAAGTTCTTCAAACGTTGACTGGAATTTGATAAGAACTTTTTTTGCTGTGCTTCGCATGCTGAGTATCATGTAGATCATTTCGAAGAATTTGTTTATAAATTTATTTTTCAATGAATAAAGCTCATAAGCAACAGTAGTTCTTGTTTGTATGTTCGCCATACGCGTGTGCCGCACAATAAAGGACATAATGACATTTTAATATGTTACGTATAGCACGTCTCGTCTTTTAACATAGGGCATGTTCGTGTAATCGGACCAGCCGATTATTAGGACCAAAATGATCGCGTCCCGATGTGGTCCGATTAACCGGAATCGACTGTATATTACACAACATTAAAAATTGAGTGATATTTATATTGTTTCCACTTATTTTAATTTCTTCTAAGAAAATAGGATTTTCAAAAAAACATAAAAAGACTGAACGGTGGCTATGTCTTATTCTTATTCCGGGCACAATGATGGCTGAAATTGGAAATACTCATTCACTAGCTCATAAAACTATAAAACCTAGGCTGAGTACTGAGCTAGTTTTTATAGTTTTCATAGAATCAAATAACAAATCTAAGAATTTTATTCTTTTATTCGTTGTCTCAAACAATGAAAATTCAGCTTACAATGTCTTTGGATCTGTAAGTTTTTCTTCAGGGTCTTCAAGAAACTTGTGAATTGATTTTTCCATGGCTTCTTTTAAAAAAGCATTTATCTGATATATATATATAGCATATGACTGGAGAACGATATCGTTGAATTGATAGTAAAGTATTAGAAACTAACGGCTATTTAAAAGTTTTCGCTTATTCGACTTCCTTCGAGGGCTATGGAAATACCATGAAGTATATTTTTGATGGCACCAGTGTTTTTCGACTGACATACATAAAACTGGGTTTCTTGTGGGAGTATTTTCAATACATTTAAATGGTATTCTAAAGTGAATTATTCATTAGAATAATGTCGATATTATACAGACAGACAGAGACAGACACACACACACACCGAGAGAGAGAGAGAGAGAGAGAGAAAGAAGGTTTAGTTATATTAACGTTCCTTTGTAAAGCAACAATAGGGCTATTTGGGGACGGACCTCGACATCTTGAACCACGATCAGATGACACCTGAGCTGACACCTACCTCTCCACATCACACTACACTAGCGGGGGGACGTTTGGCCCGACAGATTTTACGTGCACCAGACCCCCTTACACGACGGTTCTTCAGTGGAATCGAATCCCGAACCTGAAGCCCTCCAGTTCCGAATCCGAGACCTTACCACCAGGTCATCGCGGTCTCAGGTAGAGAGAAATAAATATAGATGGAGAGAGATAGACAGAGAGAACGATAAAGACAGATAGATGGAGATAGAGAGCGATAGGGATATATAAAGAGAGAGCGATAGAGATAGATAAATGGAGAGATAGCGATAGAGATAGATAAATGGAGAGATAGCGATAGATAGATGGGGAGATAGCGATAGATAGATGGGGAGATAGCGATAGAGATAGATAGATGGGGAGAGAGAGAGCGATAAAGAGAGAGAGATGGATGGATAGAGAGTGAGAGATGGATGGATAGAGAGAGAGAGAGA
>JAPMOQ010006649.1:209499-264887 GCA_026543055.1 Argiope trifasciata
TATATATATATTGTTACGAACTTGTGGTTTTGCTTTCCCGCGTTAATACTGTCAATGTAAGGAAGACAGATTGACAGTAATGTGTATTGAATAGTGAGTGAGTGTGACGTCAGAGGTCCCAAAGCTTGGCAAGAAACTTGGCGACCATTTGGCGACTTGGCGACGAATTTGGCGACAAAATGGAAAGTACCCGAAACATCGAGAATTTTCCCGATCAGTCCACTAGAAGCCGAGATCCATCCAGAACGCTCCTGATTGGTCCAGAAGATGTTAGCCCAGCTCCCTGAATCTGCTCTTCCTATTGGTTTTTGACCTCGCTGGATTGATTTGGTTCCCTCTGTACCTTGGCTTGCTTTTTGTTCATCTTCAGGACGCTTCGAAGAAGATCACGTTTATTAATGACAGTCAGGTTTTAAATATTTTTTTGTCATTTACCGGAGATCATGCCTCAATCACAGAGGCTCGGTGCTCCGTTAACGAATTCATTGAAGTTGAAGTCAGTCAAATCGGATAAAGTCGAAGCGAAGCGACGGAGAAAAGGGAAAGGAGGAAGAATCCAGTGGAGTCAAGCCGAAGTGCGGCAGTGGAGAGAAGCCGAAGCTGAACGATCTAATGTTCGAAGAAGACAAGTAACGCGGCAGAATTAATCGAGAAGACCTAGATATATAGAGGTCTTGTACCGAGGAGTCCTGAACGGAGGACTATTGTGTGGCGTATTCTGACGAAACCTGTGTCGTAGCCCGTTGTGTCGTCGTCGGGAACGGAGCTCTCCCGAATTGAGGAGTAGTCCCGTTGTACGAAGTAGTGAGTCGACAGCAAAAGCAAGAAGAGACAGAGGAATAGTTTCAGCCTGTTCTGGAGAGACCCAGGAGGTGTACAGCGAATCCCTTAAAGATTCCCTCTCCGGTTGAATCCTGTCTGACCGCTCTGTGGACATTGTCACTACAGAATTTCTGCCTGTGGACTACTATCTGCAATGTGCTGTCCTGTGTGTACGTCTCGGCTGTAAATAGCTATCTCCTGAACATATTTGTGTTGTGAATATTTGTCGTCTGTGTGCTGTCCTGTAAATAAACGTCTGTGTTGTGTTCGTCAACTAAAGGACTGATCATTGTTCTGTGTGTTCATCATCTGTAACACTATACACAACCACTATATACTACGAGGTAAAAAAGAACCCGACGGATTTTTAAAATATAGGAAATCCGTAACAATTATATATATATATATATATATATATAATATTTGTATGCCACAAAGTGTTTAATCACTTTGCTTATAAACAATTTACAGCATTTTGAGCTCAAAAAAAGTAGTATGGACAGTAACGACAAGACACTGCCTTGTCGACGTCTGCAAAAAAGTTGAACGATAAAGTAGCTAACGGGGTAGAAATCAAGGTCAACGAATGCTTCTAGTTTCTAATAGCACGTAATTGACAAGCCTGCTGACTAACGGGACATTACGATTAAATCCGAATTATGCGCCTCTTGTTTTTTCAGTACCACCATCTAAGTTCAAAATTATGAGTTAGCTACTCACGCGTCACAACCCTATTTATGGGGCGGATTTTATTCATACATTTCATTCACACAAACACAGATCTCTGAACGATCACTTCTGAACCAGATCCCCCAGTGGTATTATTGTCGACATGGAGGACTTGGTGACCACGACAGATTTAAACGCGTGTCATTCACCACACAAGCGGAGATTCTTCAGCCGGCGAGGTCCGAACTAAAGACATCACAAAGCGAAATATCGTTATCAAACGACAACGAAAGTGACGTCACTATCGAAGTTTCTCACGATTGGCTGAATTTCGTATTCAGACACTATTACCGTCACTATCGTCGGTATTTTCAAGCTGGTTAGAAAAAGTGGACGATGACGAAAAACTTGCTTGACCGCTTTATGAGGACAGAGACAGAAAATTGCCGACGAAAAGTGCGGATGATATTTTGCCGTATGATAAGCCCTTAAGAGATGCGAATCCAACGCCTTACCAACCAGGCTATCTCGGCCTAGTTAGCTTCATTAATTTTATGAAGGAAAATTAAGAAATGAAAAATGAATGAATTTAATGAAAAAGAATGCGATAAAAGCTCATTACAAGAAATACAAGGCAGCTAATGCCTGATTTAAAGATAACAGGTTATTAAGAAATAATGCAGATCATAATCTTGAGTTTGAGAAAGGAAATCATTTTTTTTTTTTCAAATGCATTTGAATTCCATGAAACCTCTTAATATCATATTTCATGTTACACCAATATTTGTTTCTACGCAGCTGTGTGCAGAATCGTATTATTAAATAAACAAAGTGGGAAACCACTTGAAGGCACCGATAACTTCTTTGCGGTATTTTTGGAGTAATAGGGTGCTTTCGTTTGTTTAAATTATAAAATTTATGCACTCGATTTTAAATCAAAATTAAGCATTGTTTAAATTTTGAAGTAAGCCATACTCTTACATAAGGTGTACATACACACAAGAAGATTTTTTTTTTAATTTTTACTTTAAAAATTTAATTCTTGTTATAGTAGGTCATTAATATATGTTTAAAATTCATTTCAATGAAAAAATACCATATTACAATAGTTTTTAATTAATTATTTTTTAAAACATGATATCTTACATTCTAATTTGTACAAACGAACAATTCTAGTTGGAAATGATACAGTTCCAGTTGCAAAAACAATACAAAAAACAATTCTAAACAAAACAAAATTCTAGTTGGATATGAATGTTGTTTAAATCAATCAAATTACAAAAATTTATAGTTTTTTAAACAATCTTTTTATAAACAATAACAAACGATGAATAGAAAAAGCGAGATTTTTTCCCGAAATTTTAACTTTTAAATAGCTATTAAAAATTTATTTCTATAAATATAACTTTGATTGGGATGCAAAACATCCACTGTTTCACACAGATGATTTTGATATATAAATAATTGCATTTGTTTCATTTCTCGTTGAATTACGATTGTTTGAACGAAATAGCATAGTGAAAAAATACCATTTTTCATTAAATGAATTTTTAAAAAAACTGCAACTCGAATTTTTAGAGAAAAGTACTTCAAAAAAACTCCTTATAACTCGAGAAATATTCTGAATATTGACAACATCTTGGTATCGTTTGAAAACTAAAGAATCTAAGAGAATTTTAAAGCAATAAAAAACATATATATATATATTCGATATTTTGAACGATTTTCGAAGTTTTATTTGTGTATGTACACTTTAATCATTTTTTGCTAACTTGAAGATCATGTTGTTCTAGCTTTAAAAAAAAAAAAAAAAAAAGAGCTGTTACTTTATTTTTTTTAAACTGATCTCACAATTAAATGCAACATAGAATGCCTTATATATATTGAGTCCCCCCCTCCCTATTTTTTGTAATCGTGAGTGAATCACTTTGAAATTATTTTATATGCAAGATACTGAAATCTGCTTCCAGAAAGTGATTCACAATTTAAAATTTTACTATTTCAGTTTAACAAAATTTGTAACTTTGAATTACTTATACGCAAAATTGATTAAAATCAATAAATATATTTAGATTCGAAAGAAAAAGGGGGCTTATAAATGTGCTTTAAATTTAGGATTTATATTAAACAAAAAAAAAGGATACTTTGTAAATCGTTGAACAGTGTAATTGCAACAATGTACTTATTTCAGTAGAAACCGGTTGTTAAACTTCCAGTAATTTAATATTTAAATTTACTCAACAGTTTTCGACCAATCAGTGTTCCAAAGATTTTTTTTTTTTTTTTTACAAATGACTTAAATTATATTTCGAAGATTGTTAATTTTATTTTTCAATATTTATCTCATTAAATACTTCCATGAAACATGTAAAAATACAAAATGCTATAGAAATACTTTGGATACGTTGCCTTTTTCTTCTGAATAAACTTTTTTTTTAAATATTTTATATATTTAAAACAGTTTACGGTTGTATTTAAAGTTAGAATTTTTTAAGAATGTATAAAACTAGAGTTTTCAGTTAAAGATCTTTCCTTTTTCAAACAGCCTCAAATTAAACCAAAAATATATTTAAAAAGATAGATGAAATAGTAAGTTACATAAATTTTCCTTCATCTGAATTGAATGTCAAACGATTCATAAACAACCTACAGGAGTTTTACTTAAAGAGTGTTTGTGTAAACTTAAACATTTGGTTAAATCTAAAATTAAAACAAAAATATATTTAAAAAAAAGATGGATGAGATAGTAAGTTATTAATTATAACTAACACAAAAAAAACCATTGTAAATTTTATCCCACAAAAACACATTACAGATAAAAAAAATTTAAGTAACTTTTTACTTTGCTTACTTACTTTAGCCATATTTTTTAACATATTTTAAAATTAAGCCAAAAGGGTGTTTGTGAATCTTTTGACATTAATTGTAGATCTAAATTCAGAAAAGACAACTTCTCGGCCTTTCCGCCCGAGTGATGTCATCTAAGACGAAGATGATTGGTTTAGTTTTAATAAATAAAAATTTCTGCAAGCATTTTCTGACTAGCATGAAAGTTTCGTATATCCATTTTGGCGGTCGAGTTTAGTTTAGTTGTATTAACTTCCCGTTTTAAGGTATCCGACTACGTTGAAAACACTGATTATCGACCACATTGGCGAATTTTTTAAAAATATTTTTATTTGTTGTAGTTCAGACTTTCCTCTTTCCAAAACAGTTCATCTTTTCTAGGAAAAGGTAAGCCTCACCTATCATTCAGGGTCGCAGATTTTTCAGCTAAAATCTGTCTTTCACTTCTATTTTCTTATAACTCTAATTTCCATAAAAATTAATGTTAACATGATATCTCAAAAACGAATAGAGGTATTTACATGAAAATTTCAGCAAGTGTTTTAAATAATCTGGACAATGAAATGATCTAAAAGTTTCATTGCTGGTGAATTTTTTTTTCATTTATAGGTGTTTTTAGAAAAATTAAGTTGTGAATTTATGGAAAAAAATACGTAATTTCTACACATAAATTTTTTGCATATGAAGATTTTTTTTAAAATTTTGATTGATTTCATTCATTATTATATTCTATAACTTGTGTACAAAGAAAAAATAGGATGGCTGTATTGCAATTTTGTGTAGAGTGTCAACCGTTTTGGTTCAATTTCGTTAAAATTTAATAACAATTTTCTTATTTCTTAAAACATATTATATTTTCCTTTTTTTTTTTGTATTTATAGTGTTTATAACTGACAATACAATTTATAATCATAAATAGTTTTTAAAAAATCCAATTTTTCAAAAATTGTCCTTAGAACGTAGTCGGATATCTTAAAGCAATGCTTGCACGTCATTTTGAACCGCGGACGGATGACGAAGACGACACCTGAGCAGGCACCCTCCACAATAATTAACGTGCGCAAGACCCCCCTCACACGACGGTTCTTCGGTGGAATCGAGTCACGAACCTGAAACCCTCCGTTTCTGCAGCCGAGACCTTGCCACCAGGCCACCGCAGCCCTAACGTCCACAGGTGAAGTGGTCCAACAATGAGTCAATTGGCAGATTTATGACATCCGAAAAGTCGCAGACCATCAGAACGACACTTAAGGGGCATTTCTACAACCTGTATACCCCGCAGACGACCTACATTTTGTAGATAAACTGGGCAAACATCAACCCACCCCCGGAAAACCGCAAGAAGGGTCGAATGAGGAACGCGTGGCCACCTGAAGATTCTCCGGTCATTGAAACTAGGTTTTAAGGAAATATTCAATGAAATATTCTTATTCCAATGTTTGTTTGTTTTCTTTTTTAGATCAAATCTGATCGAATTATAAAGTTTTGAAATGTCACTTTTCTATAACATTCAACAGTTTTATAATTTCAGGCCAATCGGTCTTGGAGCGAGAGAATCAATGGAATAATCCAAAATCTCACATTTCTACAAGATAAAAAGGTTTGGCGAAAATATTGGCGGAATTGATTGGATTTGGAGATTGAATTCCGCCAAGAATCGAACATGCGGTTTAAAGTCTAGTAACTTATCCATTCGACAAAAGCGATCACTAGTGTCTAGTGGTTGTTAATGGCCACTAAGATGTCAAGAAAACTTTTATAGCTGACTCAGTTTCAGTTTTTTATGTTAGCATCTCAAAATATTTTTTAATATAACTCATATGACAAATTCATGCAAATCGATTGCTGTGAAAAATAGCAGCACGTGAAAGATTTGGAAGCTACTGAAAAAATGTGAATAAATAATAAAATGTGAAAAGGGCAACTACAAAAAAATATTAAGCATTATGTGTTTCAAATTTTATTAAATGTAGAATTATTTCAAAAAAAGGTACTTTTATAATAAATTTGTACAAAACAGGTAACAGACATCGTAACAGTTTGGAAGATACGTATTTAAGTCAATAACAGGAATAAATAATATTTGATTTCTCTTGATTTTATAATTTAGAAATTTCTATTAAACGAATATTTTAGTGGATATTTTTTTTAATTTAAAGAAATTATAAATTTTTAAGTGAATGATGAAATTTCATTACATACAGACTCCACTATATTTTTCACCGATGCCAAAGCTTATAACAGAAAACTTATTTCCTTATGTATTTTTTTAAAGTATTTTTCAAAAGAATTTCTAGGCACTCCACATTTAATACTGCAATCGGGAAAAAAAATTCAACTTAACGTTAAGACTCTTACAATGTCATTGATAAAAAGAAACCAATAATGAACTACATTTCAGATTTAAAAATAAGACTGGAGGAGGAAAAATATATTATCAAAATAAATAAACCCGAATCAAAAACTTTGATGAAAGGCAAATATTTAATCTGATGTGTAAATACTTTGTTAAGAATAAGATAAGATTCTTATTCTACAGAATGTCACACATTTCGTTTTAAAAAATTATTGTATCATAAAAATAAGAAGTTTTTATTCAGCGCAAAGCCACAAGGGAAACACTGTGAAAACATTTTCGAAGCCAAAATGATAGTACTGTGTGTGTGAGAGAGGGAAAGAGATCTGAACACGCTCCGATAAATCGCAAGAACAATAGTTAAAACAAGAAACATATATATGTATTATTCAAGATACCACTAAAACCCGTTTTGAATAAAGCCGAAAACCATAAATCATCAGCATGAAATGATTTACAAATTTCGAAACGCAATCAACGACAGGATGTCAAATCTAAAGATAGGTAATTTCCTAGAAGTTATTCTTAGCACACTAACTTTTTCCTGTTTAAATATTCAAATACGACGACATGCCGTGAAAACAGATAGTAAACATTTACGAAGTTCTGATACAATCAGCAATCAGAAATTTCATTCTTTCTGGCACACATGTTGCTACATAACTTGGAAATCCAAAATTGTTTGTTAAAAAGAATGCACCTCAATGAAACTGCCCATGCTTTCAACTTAACATCAACATATTTCAATGCAGAAGTTTTAAAATCATGTCAAAAAGAAAGTTAAAAAAAATATAAAAAAATCAGAAGTACTGTTTTCTATTTTCATATAATTATACAATTCTGAATTTTTGATAATCAATTATATATTTAAAAATATAGAGTAAGTACAAATACCCCCTAGTGACAAATTTTATTCAAAACTAAAAGTTGGTAATTTTTTTAATAAGTAGAAAAGAAACTTCATTCATCAATTCATCTTATTTTTAAGTTATTGTATTCTTAAACAAATAGAGGAAATAAAAGATAATGCACTCTTGGGTAAATGACCAAATTTGATAAAGATTTACAACTTTGATGGTAAAATCATCTACCAAACTTATACTAAACCGATCAATAAAGAATGAAGCAGTAACATTTTACATTCATCATGCATAAAAATAAATACTAAAAAAGAGTGTTTACAAGGAAAAACAAATATATTTGCTATGAAAAAAAAAAGGAAAACTACAAGCATATTTCAAAATAGATAAATTCTTAAGCTATATTTACTACATACTTTGATTTTAAATGTATAATAGACAAATTTAATATTAGGCCACAAAAATTACATTCAAGTTGCTTACAATGGGAGATGATCATGAAGTAATAAATCTGCGTCAATACCAAAAAAATTCAGAAAGTTAATATAAAATTTCTAGTACAGTTTTTATAAATAGTATTCTTCCATGTTTATAAAAAAATTAACTATTCTATTTCTTTAGCTATGTTCGAATAAATTTGTTTTATACTATTTTGTTAGCTTTCCAATGCAAACAAAAATATAAAAAAAATTCTGAAATTCAGTTGCAAGAGATTTTCTATCAAAAAAAAATTATTGGCATTATGAAGAAAACTTACATCAAAAATGATAACTGATATAGAAATAATATTCCAGCAATATATATATCAAGTAAATATTATAAAAAATAGCAGAGTTTTCCTTGGTAATAAGCTAAAATCAATACGTAATACCACATGGCAAGTATGCAGTATTTGATACATAATAAACGACAGAAATTAGTTTCCAATAAGTAAAAAGAAATGCCAGACAAAATGATGAACAAATATGACAATTTGTAAATATCAATACTTCTAAGATTTTTTTTTTTAATGTTTAAGTATAGCGGATATTATAGATAAATGTATTTAGCTGTTTTTAGACAAAATTTTATTGCAGTAAAGATAAATTCTTGCAGAGAACAAACTATAATCTTCAAAAAAACATAGAGTTAAATTTACTTATTATACAAAACTCTACATAAGATTTGGAACTCATTGAGACAAATGATAATCTGGAACTTTTATTTATTATTTTAATCAGAACCAGGTTTATTATTATTATTATTATTATTATTACTATTATAGCTAATCACTTTTCTTAATTATTGTAATTTTGAGCTTTTAGCACATTGACAAAGTTATTAAGAGTTAGAAGTTTTGCTCTTTAGAAATAAGTTTTGAAATCAAAATAGCTAGAATGAATTTTCTAACATGTCAGAAAAAACTCTAAGTAATGTTCACTCCTCAAAGACTAACCAATCAATCATTTCTAACTTGGATGATGATATCACAAGCATGGAAAAGTGGAAATAATTTCTGAATTTATATCCAATTAAAGACCATAAAGAATAATAGATAAATTCATAAAAAAAAACTGTTTTGATAGTACAAGAACTTGTGCATAGCTTAGTTTTGCAATGAAAAATATTACAAAACATTATACATGTTATCTATCTAAAATATAAATTTTCCACTATTGTTTAGTAAATTATTTACTATATGAAATAATATGAAACTAGTTATCTTTTTAACAGATTTTTAGTTTGAGATTTGAAAGAATTCATGTAATAAATGGAAAAAGAAAATTTTTTAAGCAAAAATTCTAGTTGCCTAACATTCTTCCAAATTTACAAATTTCAGATACAAATGAATACAATTTTAAAAGGTCAAAAAATAGCTTACTCAAAAACAAACAAAATACTACATATCCAAAAAGAAAGAAAAAAAGATACATAATTTGTACAAACATATTTTCACAAACTATAAGGAAATATTTAATGGGGGGAAAATATTAAAATAGAAAAGAAATTAAGAAAAAAATTCATAATTCTCAAAATATAATTCAATGATTCATCAAAGTGCAAGGTGCACTCTTTGGAACACTACTCAATCAAAAAATGTTGAATAAATCTACATACTAAATTACTGCATGTTTGAAAGCCAGTTTCTCCACCCCATAGACAGTACCAGTTTTAAATACAATATAACAATCACATAAGCAACACCAAATTAAGTTTAGTAAGGACTTTTGGCAATGCATATCCTGAAGTCTAAATTTTTTAATTCTTTTTTTTTTCTAATTTATTTTCATTTGACCACTTAACTGTTTTGCCTGAGTGCCATACATACATCGATTTATTGAACTTTGATAGTTGCGGGTAAAAAATACACCCTTCATAACGATTATAATTCGATATTAAAATTATTTTGAACAAGTAGATATGTCAAGTATTCAATGGATTTCCATCTGAATCAAAATAAGGAAATACTACCAAAATCGAAGGTGTATTGTTAAAGGGTTAATCCCTAGTTAAGCAATTAACTAAAAAAATTTGACATATTGAAATAACGATGTTTTCATTCTTACTATTTACTTAACAGCCTAGATAATTGCATACAAAAATATATATAATGTAAATTTAAAAGTAATTTACATAAAATCATAAGGAAAGATACTTTTATTAATAATCTTTACAATATTTAAGATTCAATTCTTTTTCAATCTTAACGCAACACTTTTTAAGCTTTAATAAAATACAAAACTCTACAAAATTTACTAATTAGGGATATTGTTGGCATTCTAAAATTTAACAATTGGAATAAATTTGTATGCATGACCCTTATAGCCTCATGGCCCTAAAGCTCCAAACTAAACTGCTCTAAAAATAACTGAATTTAAATTGATCTGCCTCTAAACAGATTTTACTTCATCTATTAAGTAATAAGGCTTTATAGCTATAAAAAAAACATAAAACATTAAGATAGTTAACAGTAACAAAAGTAGCATTAAGATAGTTTATGGAGTTTAGGTATAGTTAGAAAAAAAAAAGAGGGAAAAGGGCATTTTTTTTTTTACAAGCAAAATTTATATTCTGCTCTGTTTCATTGTAATCAGTTTTCTATAAATGAATCATCAAACATAAATAAGACTTTTTTTTCCCTTTGCATTAGAATTTATTATATCTTTTTTCATCATTTACTTCATAAATTGTGAAAGCATTTCTTGATTTGCAGTTCAATTATACTTTAGAATCTATTTTTGTAATCAGTTAAGTAGCTGGCAAAGAATTAACAGCAAAAAAAATCAAATGTTCATAAACATATATATTATTCCCCTAAATAAGAAACTTTAATTCTTGATTACATTATACTTTATATTTTGGTACAAGATAAAAATTTATTTTATTTCATAACTATACATAAAAATTGTACAAACAGCGAAATACTACAAAAGTTACTGACAGATCGAAAACCTAATTTCAATTACAACAGCAAAATGTGAAAAAAGAAAAAAAAAATCCAAAAGAGAAAATGTAAGACACTCAAACAAAATATTAAAGATAAAAAAGGCAATGAAAGATAGCATATAAAGCACTAAATTTCCCATATGAACCGTCTGTCTCGAAATTGTCAGATTGAATATAGCTATCCCTGTCCCTTGCACTTAATCATATTATATAAAAAGTTATTCCCATCAATTATTTAGGGAAATTTTGCTAGTGAGCTATAATTTTTTTATCGAGTGAAAAAAACTTTAAATAAAGGTCATGATAATATCTATTATCAAGTGTGTATGTTTTGAAATTCTTGTTTAAGGTTTTAGGTCAAGAATATAAAATTCAAAGCTATTTGACGTCATACAAATCATAATATAAAATATATATAAAATATCATTAAGGTTAAATGTTAATCAGCGAATTATGCAATATAAATTCATTTTTTACTTTTACATAATGTCTTTATTTTCTAATTATTAAGGATGTAGATTTGTTAATTATTTTGTTAGATTTAAGATTTTTGGTCTTGCTTAATCTTAACTGACAGCAAAGCTAAATTGGTATATCTTACTTGCCATATACTATTTTACAGTTAAATTTTTAATTATTGCCTTTTAACAGAATGGTTGTTCAAACTTATGCTAAAATCACAGAAGCCACCAAATGCATGCTGCATATTGTACAATATTAAGAAAACCCTATAAAAGTGAATTGTGATTTACTATCAATGATTCTATCAATCCTTTGATGCAAATATTTTTTTATGTTTCTTTTAAAATAATGTCTTGTTTAAAGATATCTCAGATAGAAAGATTCTTGACATATCCTTCGGACTATTTTTGACAAGATGAACTATGGTGTCATGGATTTTTGCTTTACTTGCTTTCATGAGAAATTCAAGTGAATTTGCATATATATATATATATAGATATGTATATATATATATATATAATCACAAGAAATGAATAACTAAGTGTCAAGTGCATTTTTTTATATCTTGGTAATGATCAATAAGTGTAATAGTTAAAGCTTCTATCATTGGGTAAAACCTAATTTTGGATCAATAAAAATGAATAAGTCTTTATCATTCAATAAGAAATTCAGTCTTTATCACATAATTCGTCAGCCTTTCTTTCTTCCTTTTAACTTGGTTAAATATTACCCAAAGCCTGTAAATTTGCAAAGCATTAGTTTTAAGCATTCTCTCGCATGTTGATAATCAAAAGATTCAGATAGCAAAGATTTTAAAACAACATTCAAAAAACATAGTGCGACTAAAACAAAATCCATTCAGTTCAGTTCAGTTATATTAACGTCCCGTTTTAAAGCAACACGAGGGCTATTTTGGGACGGACCTCGTAATTTTGAACCACGGTCAGATGACGAGGACGACAATTGAAGTGGCACCCCCCTCTCCACACCACACCAGCGGGAGGACTTTGGTCTGACAGATTTAACGTGCAAGAGACCCCCTCACACGACGGATCTTCGGTGGAATCGAGTCTCGAACCTGAAACCCTCCGGTTCCGAAGCCGAGACCTTACCACCAGGCCACCGCGGCCCCCTAAAACAAAATCAAATAAACGCTTCTGTTAAGAAATTATATTGCCCTTGTACTTCCTGATTTGTCTTTTTATATGCACCTCTAGAACAATTGATCCTATGATTATACCATAAAGTTCTCTTAAATATCCCCCTTTTCCAATTCATTTAAAGATAAGTTCTAGATTGCTCGGAGGCATTGCATCTCAGCTGGAATGTATAGAGATGCCACTTAGTAGAAGGGTTAACAATTTTTATTAGATATTGATGCAATTGCAAGCATGAATTTTTATTAACTAAAAATCATCTAATTAGGGTTCTATGATTGAACCAAATTAAAAAGTGAAAATATATTGTTAGTGAAGTTACGATTCTTTAAGAAAATAGCTTATATGATAAATCATATATGTATATCTTTTAATTCAGGTCCTTGTTCCCATTTGTAATTACAGACCTTTTCTATACAAAGGAATCTAATGATTCAATTTCTATGAATCAATTTGAATTTAATAAAGTATCAGTCAGAAAAATGCAGTTTAGGAGTTGAAGGCTTTGTTAAGATGTCAAAACAAACTTTCCTTAAAAACAAAAACATTAACTACAATCATACCACATTACCAAAAAAAAATTATTTCAAAGAAATTTCTAGAAGCCACCATGAAATTGAAATTCTAAATCAACAATACTAATTAAGCCCATATTATTTTACATCTTATAAAAAGTTTTATAATAAATTATGCAATCAAATAAAAGTATAATAAATTATGTATAAATTTTATATAGTGGCTTAATATTTCTTTCTCACTTATAGCATGTGCTGTTTTATTTTTAATGTCATTTTAACTGTACATCTTAAAATGACAGGAACCTTTTTTCATACGGAAATATGATCATAAATTAAATGACAAATTTATGTATTTTATATTGCTGGGAAAACTTTAATGTTGCATATATAAAGAACTGAACACAAGAAAAATAAAGATAATTTTAATATAATTTCTCATAACACAGTTACAATCACATGACATTTTAACACTTTATTTCAACTTCATCAATTTAAAACTGCAATCTCCCATTAGATAATCCAATCAACATTCAAAAGGGAAAAAAAATTGAAATTCTAGTCATCACATCATAAAAGTCAGTAAACTTAGCTGAGGTCTGGAAGCATATAAAAAATAGTATATTATTTTAAGCTACAAACGTTTTATAAATAGAGTTGTATAAGAAAGCTCTTGCATTCCCTAAAATAAAGTTTTGATGCGAAAAATTAATTTAGAAGGTATCTACAACAATCTAAATATTTGGAATTTCAAATGGCAATCAAGAATGAAATGGAAGAAAATATCAGAATAGGATTTTCAATTCAATTGCAGGTAATTCTTAAATTGCTCTAATACAAACATTCTTGTTACGAAATCATTTACAAAATTAATGCAAAACAAAATATCATAAATGACTGAAGAAATTTTCTTTCAATCTATTAAATTCATATTAACTAAAGTAATTTTAAAAAATTGAATATTACAAACAGTAGAAAGCTTTGCATATGAAGGTATCATTTTAAGTAGAAAATCCAACAATATTAAATCTTATTACATTTTTTGATGATCAATATAAAGGCACCACATTTCAAATTCAAATAATTTAAAAGTTGAATAATAGAGAATTTCCAATTAATGTTTAAAATAATATTTTACCTGAAAATAAAATTTAAATAGTTTTAGAAAAAAACATTTAAAATATCTTTTTAAAATAGGAAATAGGCCAGATTATCAAACTTCTTCAAAACAATTAATACTTTATATTTTCACAAGAAAACACTGCATCTATTGTTTTCTTCAACTATTACAAAGTTTCCATCAAATTTGAAAATAATTTCTTTGAGTTAGGTACATAATATTTTGATCTGTTCATGGAATGTTTTAGATGGACTTCTATTTGAATTATTTCAAATTTGTCCTACATAATCTGAAAGAGTGACAGACAAGATAAATATTGTAAATTCAACATTTACAACTTTTATATTCCTTATTTCCCTTTCTCACACACATAAAACATGCAATTTTACTCCAGACAAGAAATGATTGAATATATTCAAGAAATTAAAAACATATTTTAAAATTTCATTAATTACAACAAAAATGTCAATATTTTATCATTTCATAAGCAAGTGAAATGCATTTAAACATCAGTTTGATGATAAAAAAAATAATTAATCAACTAGTCAATAATATGTTATGTAATTAGTAATTAGCTTTTAGATAATTTTTATCTTGATTTTAAAGCATTTAATCAAAAGAAGTATTGAATGATAATATATTTACATTCAAGTTTTTTAAGAGAAATGAATCATTCAGTTATGCTTTGATAAGAAAGACTCTGCCATTTATATATTACACTTACAATAAATATATCATTATTAATTCCGTTTATTTTCAGATTCAAATAAATATCATGCAAAGAAGTTAGAATTTAACATAGTAGAAATATCACTTATCTAATGCATCCTCTAATAACATGAAATCATTTAGATTAAAAATGGAATAAACTAAGAAAAGCAATTAATTAGAAGACTTATACAGAGAAATAAAATTTTAAAGAGATTTATTTCAAGTATTATTAAAATTACCCCTTTTTGTTTTATTATTTAGCCTTTCAATATAAATTAATATTCTAAATAACAATTAAGTAATACATAAAACAATCACATAAATACAGTAAAAAAAAAACAAATATATTAAGTGTATATTAATATACAAGAAAAACAAATATATCAAGTGTTAGACAAATAGTTACATTTAACTACTACATACATATTATTTATATTCATAACTTTTTAACTATAAATAACTATACCAATTATACATCTATTATAAAAACCATCAAACAATAATCAATACTTGAGCATATTTATGTCTCTTGGGTATTATCACTAAATAAATGAGAAATATCAAGATGATTATATTATGTATAATAGCAATTGGAAATCTTGGCATAATCTGAAAATCTGCGAGTAAACTGCAAATATCTATAAGTTACCTAAATATTTTCCACATATTTTTTTAAATAGTGTTTTATTTTATTGAAAAAAAAGTCCTTTTATTGTTTCCATATAGTATGAAAATATCTAAATTATACAATTTTATTTTAAATATATATGAGGTTCAAATAAATACATTATTAATCATGCATACTTGGTTAATGTAAGAATCTACCTTAAAGATAAAGCAGTGTTGGGATACCTAAATGTAAAACTACAGCTGTCCTATTATAAATTTTTATTCCACTTCATCAACAAATTAAGGAGAAAAAAAAAGAATTTTCTGGCCTTTTTTTTAAAAAAAAAAAAAAAAAATGTTGACAGATAAGGATTAAAATTTTTTAACATTATATTTCAAAATATAAAAGTAATATCTTAGTAAAATAGTAAACAATTGTGCTGAGATTTAACTGGTTTTTATTAATATTTCACTTTTTTTACAGATATAAATATCTAGTGCTAGATAAATAAAATATAGGGGGGGATAATTACATCATAAGAAATTTTTAAACTCTCTTAACTCTGAAATTGTTTTTGATAAACACACAAGTTTTGAAGAGTTTAAGTGGAAAACAACAGTTTGCATGGTCTGGTTGTGTTAACAAAAAATCATGTGTATTTAATAACTAAATAATCCCAAAACTCAAAACTATCTCTCTTGCTAAAGACAGGATACAATCAAGTGCTTTATATATATAAATTCCAAATTAATGCATTAATTGAAAAATAATAAATTAAAATTTGGCAACTACATTAAAGTAACTTCTCAACATTTAGAGAACATAAATAAATAAGATGGATTTTGAAAATTCCATCTTACAAGCATATAATAATTTTCTTCAAAGCAGCTTTGAATAAGTACCGCCTGTTTGAAGATTTTATACATATTTATTTTAAAAAAACTTTATAATCCAAAATTTAAAACAGTTCTTTTTAATAAACATATATAAAATCTTCCTTAAAGAACTGTTTACAGTGCAAAAATAAACATTAAAATGTAAAGTCTAAATTGATCTAGCTGATAATGTAAATGGGAAAGGAGGGACAAAATAGTTTTTAACCAACAAGCATAAAGTAATTAAATATAATAATATACATGCTTTCATCTAGACACAATGTTTACTTTTCCTTCTTCTAAAGAACTAATTATTTTGATAAAATAACTTTGTACTTTTAGAAGTTAGCCTCCAAAATAAATAACATATATTATCTTATAAATCTCTAAACAAATCTTTAAAAAAAATTATCTTTGAAATAATAATAACATACATAAATAAAATTTTTAAAAACTTATTCATAGCTTAATACAATAAAGAGAAAAGCACATTTGCCAGTTAACAAAAAAGGAAATTGCATTTAAATAAAATCTTCGCTTTAAATACTGAACTTTCAAAATAAATAACTGACATTCTTAATATGTTTTTATTTGGCATGGCTGTAAAAATATTTTGGTCTATAGAATTGTGAAAATACATCAGGAAATCATGGCTCAACAACTTTAAAAGCAAATTATAAACTCATCTAATCAGATCAAATTAAACTATTTGATCTTTATGTATCCAATCAATCAATTCATTTTTAAGTGTATTAAATAAAGTCATAGGTATCAATTATGTACAATAATCATTTGTGGAAAAAATTGATACTATAAAACTTTGTTACAAATCTAATGAAATTTTTCTTATTAATAAATTCAGTGAAAACTTTTTACATTCAACTCACTACTTCAAAATTTATATTATAATTTATTAAATGGCACAGAATTATCAGAAAAAATACTAACAATATCACATATTCATTGATGCATAGTAATAAAAATTAAAAAGTCAAAAAAAGTTTAATCCCAAAATTTTTAAAAGGAAAAAAAAAACATTAAAGAGCTGGGAAATAAATCTATATTATCACATTCCCCCAAAAAAAATTGTTTACAATAATTTACATATAAAAACTCTTATTTGGTCAAAAAAATTAATTCTATGTTATCAAGTTGCATCAATGTAACATCTAGAAACATACAAAGTATATGAAATTTAAATTTAATCAAACAAATATATAATCAAATGCATCTTGTATATGACAGTTATTTCATAATGTCAATAGAAAAATCATTTTATTGGTGAGACTTTCTTTTGTATGCATATTTAAAAAAAGTTTATCATTACTCTTTACAAATGAATGCTATTCAAATGAATTTAATGCTGTCAGTTAAAAGTACTGAGCAACTTTCTCAAATGTCTTGCTAAATGCTAGGAAGTTTTTAAAATGTTACATGGATCCTTATTCTAAACTTTCCTTCAAAGAATAGGTAAACAAAAAGAATATTCTACCTTCTAAAGTAATTTAAAATAAAAGATAAAGTAATTTAAGTAAAGAACATTCTAACGTAATTTACAGAATAGTTTTAAAATAATTATTAATACATATGAAATATTTGTTAAATATTAAAAAACAATTCAGTTTACGTATTATTATCTTAAATTATTAAGAAACTGCTAAAACTTCTTAATTATATGCAATTTATGAAACGCCAATGCATAACGACTTATTAACGTTTCTTCGAGTTGCTTCTTAATAGAAAAATTCACTTGTAAGTAAAACAGATTTTTTTAATATGTTCGAGAATAAGCATTATTAGCAAATAGAAACAATTCAAACGCTAAAAACAGCTCAGCTCATTTAAATAAACTTATCAAATGAAATCATCATAAATATAATAATTAAATCTCTATGTTAGATAAATGTCTTTAAGATATCGTAAAGCACAAAACCTTAAAGGTAACACTGCGAAGATCACAAATAATGTCACATTTCCTATTCCGTATAATCATCAAAAAAATTACTACAATAATTTAAGAAAATAATGGAACTTACCTGCAATTATACAAAAAATTAAGATGTAGCTAATCCCTTGCAACAGCCCCGCGGTCCGCATGGCGGCAGACGTCTAGCCCAAGTCTGGAAAGGCTTTCACAGCCGTTGAGGAATGGACTCAACTATGAGGGACTGTCTCCTGAATGCAGTTCGTGATAAAATCAGCTGATTCCAAAGCAAATCCATATCTCGCTTAAAATTTGGAGTTTTTATCAATTATCTTGTAATTCCGCTTTTTAAACTAATTTTTTTTTCAACTTGGGGCATGTAAGTGTTTAATCATCCATCAAAAAAAATTTTTTTTTAATTCCTTAACTGTTTAAAAAAAAACATGCATTGCCATAATTCTCATTTTCATAAAATTATCTTATCATACGTTTATCACATGCACGAAAATCCATGAAGTATCAAAATTTCAAGAGGCTAAAAAAAAATTTTTTAAAGATATGATTAGAAAATTCTAAAGGTCATCTCTTGAAAAATAAATGCAGTTATTTTGAATAAATTATCAGAAAAAAAAAACAGCTATGCATTTTTTTAAATACATCCCTTGATCTTATCTCGAAAAAAAATTTATAAAAATATAGCACAAATTGCTGGACAACTCAATAGTTACTAAAGGGTTAATCTTTATTATCATTTCGCTCGTTCTTTTGATATATAAGATTATTTTCCTGCATACTAAAAAATTTTAAAAACCAATCCTAAAGGAACAGAAACCTTTAAAATAGAATGACTGAAGGTTAAAAAAAATTATTATTGTTACTTTTTTACATATTGGACTACATGGTAAACGCGGAAGTTTACCATAGACATCCCTTACTCTCCAGTAGCGACACGAACGAAACACACAATTGTAATGATTTGAGTGAGATCAGCGACAGGCTCGCAGACTGTCTGGCCGTCGGACGATACCATATTTTCAACGAGGGACATACGACTAGGTAGACGGGAGGGGATTGAAAATGAAAAAGTAGAGTGAAACCTCCTTTATTTTCACAATCGTCCCGTTCGTTTAGCAGCAAAATAATTGTCAACATCGCTTGTTTTGACTGGACCGGAGCTAAACGCTTTTGTATGTCTGTTCTGAAAAGTGCGCAATCGGTTCCCTGAAATGGAAAACAGAAAAATTCAGAATTTTAAATTTTCTCTCTTTCGCAACTTAGCGCGATTTTGTGCGGTGCTAGAGAAGTCATAATTTCGATATTTTTCATTGGAAATACCTTTGAAACTATATTTTTTATCAATAAAAATATTATTTTGTTTTTTAAAACTTTTTGTGAAATTTATTTTAAAAACAACTTTTAGAATTTATTTTCATTTTCTTTTTAATTATTATTATTTCCTCATTATTTGTTCCTTTTGATTGATCTTTCAGAATGTCATTTGAAAACAAGTTTTCGCTTAAAGACTATGCATTGAATAGTTTGCTCATTTTAAAGAAATTTGAAAAAAAGAAATAAAATATTCTGATATTCCGGTAAAAATGCAAAATTGCTGCAATAAAATATCTTGTAGGAAATGATTTCACAAAAATTATCGAATTGAATTAAATTCGTTTTCTAGATTTTTATTTGCTGATTAACCTTTCGTATTCTTTTTACGAATATTAATCAAATCTAACTTTAAAACTTTTTTTTTCTTTCTTAATATATATACTTTTTATCTCTCTTTCTCCTTATTTTAAATTGATTCCAGCTTTTATTTTCATCATTTATTTATTTTATTAAATAACTCTTCTTCTCCCAATAAAAAATTAGAATTGAATTTAAGAAAAATTTATCGCTTGAAATAAAAACAAAAAAAGATGAGATTATAAGCAATAAATAGCAATTTAATACTGTCACCATTAAACAGCTTTTCATATGGCTTTGAAAGTTCTTTGAATAACTCAACTTGGCTACTTAAAATTTAAGATAGGATAAAGACAGAGAATTTTAAATTACCTCACTCGCCATTCCTCATACCTCACTGTGTCAAAAATACTTTCCTTTTCATAATAAATTTCATTAATTTTTCCATAGCATAAAAAAATTTATGAACTATTTCATAAAAGAGATTATAACCTGAATTTTAAATGAGAGGAAAATTATACATAACAGGCTTAGCAACTTTTTTTCTATCTAATGAGCTGAAGCAGTAATCCATGAGATTCGGGGAAATTTTTTTCTATTAATATGCTTATAATGTTATACAAAAAGTGAAAATTTAAATTTAATATTTTTAATCGATAAATCTTTCCTCATTTAAATGAGGAAAGCTTGGGTTTTTTTTTTTTTTTTCTCCTTGTTTTTTCTTGTTATTTATTTCAATTTTATAATGAAATTTAAAATTTTGAAAATTAATTTATCTATCCATTACTTATGCAGAGCCGTATAAAACCTCCAGTGGCGTACAGGGAGACGTTCGGCCTACTTCCCCTTTCTTCCCAAACTTTTCATACCAAATATATTTTTTTCTTGGTTTTAACTCTCAATATAAACAATTTTATGTAGAATTTCTGAAAACTGACAAAATACTTATTCACATATCATAACAATTGACTTCAGTATTTCGCTGCAGAAAAAAAAAAAAAAATCAAATTAGAGAGAAATTTTTAACATAGTAGCGAAAAATAATAATACAATCTATTTATTATTTAATTATAATTGGAGAATTTTTTAATTATAAAACAAAACCTCTTTTAAGTATTTAAGCAGAGCCACAGTGACTTGGTGGTAAGGTCTCAGCTCGTGAGCCTTAGGGTTTCAGGTTCAATACCAGAGTCTACCGTCTTGGAAGAGGTCTGTTGTATGTTAATGCATGGACCAGATCTCCTACTGCTTGTGTGGTATGCTGTGGAGAAGGATATGTCAACTCAGGTGTCGTCCTCCTTAACTAACCGCGGTTCAAAAGGGCGAGGTTCGTCCCCAAATAGCCCTAGCGTTGATTTACAATGGGACTTGAATATAACTAAACTTTTTAGGCAATATAATGCAAAAGATAAATAATTAGGAATTTGAGAACAATGCTCGAACATTTCAATATGCAACAAAATTCGTTACGCAGACATCTATGAATTAACTTGGAGGTATACGGTCTTGCAAAAAGTTTGTAAAATTCTTCTTTCAAATCTACTCAGAGGAAGTCTGTGCGGTATTCTAATGTAATTTAACACAACAATTACAAAATGAAGTGAACTTGCTGGATAAAATTCGTTATACTGACATCTATATTGGAGACATCAAATTTTGTGCCAAATAAGTTACATGTCAGTACTTTCAGAAACACGTAAACGGATAACTCAAAACCTCATTTATATAAATATATTAAAAGAGGTATGTGATTACGGGTAAATTTGAAATTTGAATCAAAATTTGGTTTCAATCGGTTTGGAAAAGCGCTTCAAAAACGCAAATTCGATTTTCGAATATTATTAACCACCTGCCAAGAACTGATCGCATAAAAAAAACAAAAAACAAGGATAGCAAATTCTAATTAATCTAATTCAGTAAAATGCTAAATTAGCGCCATAGGTTAATATTTCGTTAACATTGTTCGTCAACGCCATGCAAACCATTATCAGGGATAACGGCTTGCATGCTATAAAATAACGCCTTAGAGAGTTTAGTTTAGTTATAACTACCCTTTGTAAAGCAACACTAGGGCTATTTGGGGACGGACCTCGTCATTTTGAACAGCGGTCAGATGACAGGGACGATACCTGAACTTGCACCCCCCTCTTCAAACTTTCATACTACAATGCCTTAGAGAGAATACGAGAAAACTTCGAGGATAGCACTCCAAATATTAAACAGAAAGCTTCTTTAGCTTCTAAGATTAGAAAAAAAATCCCTAGATTAAGTATTTGATGATACAATATATTTGAATTTCAGGACAATTTAATACATTATTGAAAATTAGGTAAAGAAATATATCTTTAAAAAATTGCCAAAATTCAGTAAAAATTTGCATGACAATAAAATTGATATCATTAAAAAGACAACCTTCAAAATTTTAAGACAACGCAAAATTGGTTTTTGAACTACAATGTTTTAAAAAGTTATCATCAATAACCACTAAAATTTCGTTTAATTTTAATTAATAAAAATCAATTAATTAAATTCTAGTTAATTTTTTTTAAAGTCATATCGAAATGCGTATTGCCACGATGGCCTGGTGGTGAGGTCTCGGCTTTTGAACCGGAAAGTATCAGGTTCGAGACCCTATTCCTCCGAAGAACCGTCGTGTAAGCGGATCTGGTGCACTTTAAATAAGTCGAAACCAAACGTCCTCCCCCTGGTGTTGTGTGGAAGTTTGGAGAAGGGGGCTGCCAGCTCAGGTGTCGTCCTCGTCATCTGACCACGGTTCAAAATGACGAGGTTGGTCCATAATATATCTATTGTTGCTTCAAAACGGGGGGTTAATATAACTAAACTAAGCAAATACCTTGATTTAAAAACTGATGGGGGAAGGACCCTTAGTTAAAGAGCAAATAGAAAAAAAGTATTCCGAAGAAAATATTGAAATTTGATTATAGAATGAATGCAAATGCTTAAAAATATTTCTGTTTCGAGACTCAAAATAATTGTATTTGGCATATATCAATAATTCCCTTTATTTTTCTTCTTCGGGACTGTTTTTACGAGGATTCTTTCTTTCTTTTTTTTTTTTTTTTTTATTCTTTGTTGGAATTCTTTTGTCCCAATATTAATCACCTATCCAACCTAGTTCTTCATTTAAATTCCCTTGGTTAATTTATTTAATTCAAACTCTTGTTGAAGAAAAGATATGAAGTAAAATTAAACAAAAGAAAGAAAATTTTAATTTTCGCTCTCTCTCTCTTTGTGTGTGTGTGTGTGTGTGTGTGTAGTAGTAGAGATTCAAATTTCTATTTTAAACAATTTTTTCGGTGGTAGCAACACGCCGGGTACCAGCAAGTGAAATTATAAAAATTAGTTACTGGATGGAATTTAAAGAATAAATTTTTAATAAAATGCGAAGTGTTTTAAATGCTGTATTTATAAATTAATAATCGAAGTGAAGCAGCTCTCTTTGATCAATCAGGGATCAAATCATGTTTATGATTCTTTTTTTGGGGGAAAGGGGAAGATGGATTATTAAAGACTCTTTTGTACTAAAGACTTTCAAGAGAGGATGAGGTACCATGAAAGAGTAAAAAGGCAAAATGTGAATGGAATCTCCGATTTCTCCACAAGCAATTGTGCTAAGTTCACTCCAAGAGCTAATATTTCGTAACCATTGTATGCCAATCCCATGTAAGGCATTCCCTGCCTTGTGAAAGACCCACAGTTTTTTGCCGGGATTAGGAGTATAACACTTTTATTAGAAAGCATAAGAAATAATTTTGGGGAGACCACTCCTAACAGCTTTTTCTTTTTTTTTAGTTGTTATGCGTGTTATCATCGGTTCTGTATTCGTGCACTATTTTTCCAAATACAAAATACAGAATTTAAAATTTGCTTCTTGATGAGATGCCACTTTTGATCTACTTTTATAGCAACTTATTCAAAACTACGAAAAACAGGCGTACCGTTTTCTTTACCACTTCTTGTTACGGAGTAGGAGAGCAAAGGAGATCATTTTGTGTTGAAGACGCTACGGAGGAAAAAAATATAGTGTTATATTATTATAATTTACTGAGTTTTTCCGGCTTATACTATGTCAGCCATTTCTTAAAGCAGAATATCAATCCCACGTCACAGCACTTGAAAATTGTGAAATGTGGCTTTTCGTAAAATTAGTATTATGAGTAAATTATTGCCAAATCAATATATTAGTATTGGTAAATTAGTGCCAAATTAGTACATTAGTATTATTAGAAATTAGTGTCAAATTAGTAGATTAGTATTGTTAGTAAATTAGTGTCAAATTAGTATATTAGTATTATTAGTAAATTAGTGTCAAATTAATAAATTAGTATTATTAGTAAATTAGTGTCAAAAGACCTCGTTGGCCGTCGTCCTGGCTTAGTGGTAGCGTGTTTTCCTAGTGTTCTGGGCGTCCCGGGTTCGAGTCTTGGTTTGAACTTGGTAGTTATTCTGTGTTCTATCCGTGAGGTGTGAATGTGCTCGCCTGTAAAAAGGGGTCGTGCAAGCGAATGTGTAGCATGAAGTAGCTCATTCATACTCTTGGTTCTTGTTGGCGCTACTGTGAAACAGCGGATGCTCATTCAGGCTTAAAATCACTGACAGCGTTCAGCAGGCTTGTCAATGACAAGTGTTATTGGGAATAACAAGAAGACCTCATTGTCTTATCTCAGTATAAAATTTTATTTTAGGTTTAACAAGCCTATGAGGATTGAATTTATCCAGCATCAAACGTGCAACCTTAGGATTCGTAGTCGCGTAACATAACCATTAGACAAAAGTGATCACCACTATCCAATGGTTGTTACTGGCTTATTAAGATATCACCACACGCCGACTTCACTTGTGACCGATTTTACCGAAATGTCTAGAATAAAATTCTACATTTTTTTTCACTTGGAAATATTGTCAATATTATTACTACTCAGTGTAGTTGCTAATAGCTTCTACATGCACAACCATTTGTTACGTAATTTCAACGTCAATGCTCTTATCAACTGTCCTGCCCATTAGGTATCCCCTCTGTAATATGGCTTCACCGCAGAAAATTACGTCTAGTGTTGGGGAATTTAAATTAGTAATATAGGCCAGGTGTATATTTGGGACTGTATAAAATAAAAAACCCCAGGATCATGATGGTGTGGCGGTAGGGTCTTGGCTTCGGAACCGGATGGTTTCAGGTTCGAGTCCCGATTTCATCGAAGAATCGTTGCGCAAGCGGATCTGGTGCACGCAAAGTCTGTAGGAGCCAAACTGCTATCATTAAGGTTAACTGGCCTGAAAGTTAGCAAAGCTTGGCAGAAGAATTCATTGTTGAGGAAGCAGAATGACGAGAGCATTATCCATAAAAACCCATATTGATTGAAGTTCATTAGCTCGTTCTTGGAGCAAAGAAATAATGGGTTGAATTTTAAACGAAGTTCAACAGCACCACACTTTGGAGAACAATCATTCAAACAGATTCGAACCCCAATGTTTCCATATAAAAACTCGGCAAATCATCTTAAATTGGCTGCACAGCAGGTCTAACACATAGTCTGATATCTCTTCACTGCTCTCTCTTAAGATCTTTACTTCTTATAGTGTAGGTTAAAGATCTTTAATCTACACATATTCATACGATTCGAGTTCACCCAATGTGTACAGTAAACACTGCCAAAAACAAATTACCTCACTTTGAAAGGTCGGGTTCTAGTCCTGTTTCTTGAGATGATGAGTTGGAAGTGGAAAAACAACACAAGGACTGAATCATGATTCAGATACAAATATCTTCTTCGTGGATCTGACAAATGTCTAACACAAACGTCCACCTGCTTGTGTGATGTGGAAGAATAACTAAGTGGTGCCACCTCAGGTGTCGTCCTCGTCGTCTGACCGCTGCTCAAAATTACAAGATCCCTCCCAAAATAGCACATGTGTTGTTTTAATATAACTAAACAATATGTGTAAATAATATGAAATAAGTAGTATTATTTTAATCTCCCACCACCTGTTTAATTCTTTGTGTGCTTAAACCTCCTTAATATAGTCGAAATTGCACAAAAATCATATAAAAATCAATCCCCATTATCTAACGTCTAGATGCACGTTACCTTATACAATTCTTTGATTATGTAATTCTTATTCGTCATGCGTTATTGATTCCAGCATTAAATTGGCGCGGCTCAGCTTGCATACTTTAGTGACCACATCAAGCAACATACGTAAATATGTTGATAAAATATGAAATGGGAGATATCGTCATTCAGAGTATTGGAGCTATTTCATATCATCTATACTAATATTATAAATGTGAAAATTGGATGGATAGATGCTCGTTACTCAATCACGGCAGAACGAAAGGGGATGACGTTTAGCACAAAGATAGATTAGTGTTAGGAATAGAATATAGGCTACTTTTTATGACGGTTCATAGAGTGGCTGATTTTTTATTTATTAAAAACTAACTTTCGCGCCAAAAAAGCTCAGGCCTAATCCCGCCAAAAACGAGTAAGGCTCCAGTTTTTTTCCCCCCAACAGAGTTGAGGTTAGGCTGTACAGAATTTCGGCCTATTATTTCAAACGATTTTGCTTATTTTCCTCGAGTTTGATGTATTTAAAATCGAATGTTGTTAAGGAATCGATCTTTCGGATTCATTCTGAAGTACTTTTAAATTGAAAGGAAACAGAATAAAGGAAATAAATAATGCCTAATCTGCATTGCGTTACCTCAACTGTCATAGGAAAGCCAGACAGGTGCGTTACGCCAACTGGCGTTGAAAGTTAAAGCGTGATTGTTGACAACTTTGTTTTCATTTATATGAAAAGTTTAAAAATGATCTGTATAATATTGTTGTAGCTATCTCCATCTGGATGTATAAATAAAATGGATTTGACTGGACCTGATTTGCTGTTTTGTTTTATTTCATGTATACAATGTAAGTAAATTGTTTTTACGTCAGCTGTTTGTTTTTGTTATGAAATTGCATGTATGTTATATATTTTTTTGTATATGCTTATATTTTTTAATGTACCGTTTTCAGGTTAGGTTTCCTTTTTTTATTTGTCCTTATTTGATAGTTTTTCGCACATATACATCAAAATTTCCAAGCCAACACAGTCGCGGGCAATAGCTGGTGTTTAATATTTTAGTGGTCTCTGTATACAAATTCTACAAATAAAAATTAATGAAATAAAATCAGAAAACAAAAATTTTACTCAACAATGGCAATAAAAAATGACGATATAATTTTAATTTTGGTTTTAGAGAATCGAGGAAAAAATAGTAGATTAAATATTCGATGAAGCAAAGAAAGAGATTTGAATTTCTATAATTTTTGCAATAATAGAAAATACAGGGGATCATAAACCTTTCCCAAACTGTAAAAGAACCATTCAATATAATATTGTCAATGTTTCACTTCAGAATAAATATTTTTTGAGAATAGCAGGTAATGATGCAATTAATGCGGAAATATTGATTTCGCCTTCGATTGTGATAAACATATTCCCACTCGGACACACATGTTCGTTTTTATTATTAGTGAGATTGTTGCATTTTGTACTAATAATCTAAAATTATAAACTATCCGCTTAAAATACGCGCAAATGTCTCATGAAACAGCTTTGATCGAAAATAAAAAAAAAAAAAAAAAAAAAAAAAAACAGAAGCCACAAGAAGTACTTTCTTGAAATTTTCTCGCGTACAATGTAATGAAGGTATTAATGTAGAATAGATATGAAATATAAACCTTTGATAAAAATTTGATAGTTTCTGTAAAAAAATTTGATAGGTTCTATACTATAGATATTGAATCTATGTATTGAATTGGTATATCTTTAAAACTCTTCGTTTTAGAGTTATCGTGTTAACACCGTGTATTCATACAACTTTGCGGACAAACTTTCTTTGCAAGAATTTCGCACAAAATTAGAAAAAAATTCTACTCTTTTTTTTTTTTTTTTTTTTTTTTGCAAAAATGGCATGTTAAGTTTCGTAATTCTTTTTTTTACTTATATCTGTCTGAGACAAACAAACAGACATTTTTCAAATATATTCTTTTGAACTCAGTGAGATCTAAATTGTGGAGTTTTATTAAGAGTGCCATATACAGAGGAAAAAAACCCGATGTCGACAAAACTGTCTTCTAGTGATGAGAGGTCCTAGGCTTTGACCAAATTATCGAAGAAAAAGGTTTAAAAGTTCTCACCGAGAAGCGAAGGCAACTTCGATATTTACCATATATCTGTTTCTGCCAGGGGTACTGTAAAAACTATTGAAGAAACAAAGAAGAATACGGAATTATACACACAGAATAATTCCGTATACATACAGAATAAATATTATCTTTCGAACACTTTGAATCGGTGAATGTGAAACGTGTATATTTCACTAGTACGCGCCGAACAGCGTAGGAAACTTCGACTTACCATAACTCTATTTCTAGCAAAGGTACATTAAAAACCACTGTAGAAACGAAAAGGGGTACAGAATAATACACACGGAACAGATGCAATCAATTTCGGAAGCATAAAATCAGTGAAAGTGAAACGTGTATATTTCGTGAGTTCTCGACAAGCTAAAGCAAATTCGACAGCACCTAATCGAAAAGTAACTTTTCCCCTCTTATTATTATGCGATTATATATGCATGGGAATAAGCAGATCTTCTTTAAAAAATCCACACAATTGAAAAATAATTCAATGATGAAATTCGTTGAACTATTTTTTTAATGGGATCATTTCCTTCTTTCTATCATTATTTTTGATAACATTATAAATAACTATTTTCTCGCCATTTTGAAAAGTTTTTGCTTTCAGGGTAATTTAATTACATATTTTATAAGTACATTTTTTTTTTCAATATTCGTATAGATTAGTTCCCCATATCTTCTTACTAACATTAGTGGCTATTTCAGAAGAGTTGAAAGAATATTTCTGCTTTTAATTCTGTTTGTTTTTCTTAAAATTTTAATAAAATACTTTATTTAAATTCTATTTTTTTGTGGATTATAATGAGTTATGCTATTCCCTCTCATTCAGCGCTGTTCTTTGAGTTAATCTTGAAACCACTTTAACATAGTAGTAAGGTCTCATCCTCGGGATTGGAGGGTTCCAGGTTTAAGACACGTTTCCATTGGAGAACCGCTGTATAAATGAACATGTTGCACCTTAAATCTGTAAGAGCTAAAGATCTTCATGCTGGTGTATACTATTATTTGTCCTAATCTGTAAGCTTCTAGGAAATTGTGATCTCCTTAAATGAAATCTTTGTATGACATATTTGGTCATAAAGGACCATCTTCCATTGATGCTACTTGAATCTGCGATGCAGAAAGATTTTTTTCTAATATGAATATTTACTATACTAATTCGAATAATTTATTTGCAAAATTAAAAATTAGCGATACAAATATTGAAGATCTCTCATTATGATTTCGAATATATGTTCAAGCTATAGAAGTAAAGCCAACAGGACAAGATTATAAATGGTATTATTCATTTTGAAATGAAATGAAGAAAATGTTGACATGATTTTTGATTTTTAGCAAACAATCAGATATCAAAACAACTGTGAATTATACACGTTATTAATTGTTATGAAAAGCATTTAACAGGAAAGTTCCAATAATTTACACAGCAATTTTCAAATAATAATCTTGATTCCGTAGTATTATCTCTCTTTTATTGGATAAAATTTTCATAGCGGGCTGCATTGAAGTCTTGATAGTAAAATGTCATCTGCTCATGAAATCCTGACTATTCAAGCAGGGAATTTTGCAAATTTTATTGGAACTCATTGGTGGAATATTCAAGTAAATCTTCTTAGTTTTTTTTAAAAATCCTTTACTCATGAAATAATCGGATCTAAAATTTTGAAATCCTTGACAATAGATATTGTTATAACGATTGCACACTGCGTAATTTAGAATTTATTTATTTTGGAATAGGGAATGAAATAGTTGAATTGGAAAATTTTTACATTTATGAGAGTACTTCTTTCTCACTTAATATTTTGAGAATATTAAGTGAGAAAGAATATTAAATCTGTAAAATATTCATCAATATTTTTGAAGGAATATTATTTTTGGAGGATTTTTTAATATATGATTAATTCGACGGGTTTTTTATAGAAATTTTTATAATAATTTTTCAATGAATAATTTAATTGGGGGATTTTTTGATAATGATTTTTTTTTGTTTTTTTAAAAATCATTTCTGTAATTCTCTTTATTGAAAATATTATTTACTTCATAATAATCTATATTATTGTAGGAAATATTTGGGGGTATGGGGTGTTCAGACTATTCTATCTCACTTACATTTAAGGAATTTGATTGTTAAAAAGTTGCAATGGTGATTCAATATACTTTGAAGTCTAACTTTTACTATGTAATACCAAAAAGTTTTTATTTAATAATTTTTTGGTACCAGATATTTATCAGTCTTTCCAAAATTGTACCTAATATCAAATACTGAAATTTAAATATCTTTTTATCTTCAATATTCCTAACTTCACTAAATATCTTTGTTATATGATTAATTAGATTGCCACATTTTAATAGGTAATCTAAAGCCAAACTATTTACCAAAAATGTGTTTATGTTTGATAAAGGTATTGTATTATTTAGTTTGGCTGATGCAGACAATTTTTTAATGTATATTTATCGATACAATCATTTCCAAGAGCCATATATAAATATTAATGTGTCACAGAATATAATAAATAATTGTCATTCTAATAATAATTGTTTCAAACACTCAATGAAATTTATTTAATTTTGAGAATTTTTTAAAAAAATATTAAATTCTCAGAATTGAGAATTGAAATACTTATTAAAGAATTGAAATTAAAATTCTGCTGTCTAAAAGTGTAATTTTTCAGTAACTATTCAATCATTTCTTCCTATTTTAAAATGAAAATTGTTAAACTATCTTTTTTCATTGATTTTCACTGAATTGATAGTGGAGGAGATTTTCATTTTACTGTAGTTACATCATAAAAGCCCTATGATCTCCTGTGGGAGAATCACTGAGTAGATCTGCTGAGGTGTAAGTACACAAAGTCAATTGTAATTTATACTTCAGAAGAAAATGCAAGAAATTTGTTATCAATGAGCGCACAACATTTCTTAACACACACAATGTGTTTATTGAGCAGTGTTAAACATAATGGCATAAATATCTTTATGTTGTTATTTTACATACTTTCAGTTCTTCCATGACAAGCTGAACACTTTAGAATATAACCAATTGCCATTTGGAAAATTATATATATTTTTAACACTCAAGTGGGAACTTTCATCAAAAATTAATTAATGGAACCTAGAAAGAAAACAAAGATGTTCTTGGCCAGAAATTTTAAATTGATCAACCAGAAAATTTGCATTCTCTCATTATCTAAATATGTATGAATTGCATTACAAGTTTCACTCTACATTTATTTTATTCATCCATCTGAAATCCTTCAGCTTTCATTCTTTTGCATTTTACTTGGTTTATAGAAGCAATTCTTACAAATCTTGCAATTATTTTTGTTTTTATAAAATAATTCTTTATTGATAAAGCTTCCTCAATTTGAATTTATTTCATTGCTAAACTTTAAATTAAAATAATTATCATCATTAATGAGGAATTCAGTATATGAAGATTTCATTAATTATAACAGAATCTATTCCATTTTGGGAAGCAAAACCACTTGTCATTTGCAGAATTACAAAATTGTTCTACAAATTAAATTCTAATTGCTATATTTGCAGCAAATATTTTAATCTCATTCATCTATCTTTATCTTTTATTTAATTTGATTTTTGTTTATATAAAGTATCATTACCATGAAAAAAATAAACATGTAAAATCATTATTATTTGTTATTACTATTTCATTTCATTATCATAATATTTCATTTTTATAACGATATTATATTATAATTGTTCCTGACAATCGTTAAGTTTTGGTTAATTCCATACATACTCTGATAATATAAATAAAAATGATTATATAAAGCTTTTATTAGGATTGGAAGAATTTTTGAGTTTTATGCAATTGTTAAAATTACAAAAATGGTAGCAAAAATACTCAGAATTCAGTTTGTTGATTTTTTTGAGATGACATATAATAAGATGTAAGGTAGTGTTAAAAATATTGCTACAAGACAAATATTTTGTTTTAGGAACTAGTAGATGTATAAATTTCATTAGTGACATTTCATTTAAAGTTTCTTCTGTGAGACGAATTTCTTTTTCTCATTCCAACCAATGTAGCATTTGATGTTATGGATATGAAATCAGTACCCTTGTCAGTTACCTTGAATATTACCAGAATCGAAAGAAATCTATTTTCACTGTGTCCAAAACAGATATAGCTCTAGATATTTTATATCTTCCTTGATCTTGTTTACATTACACCTTTAATGCAGAAAAAAAAAATACTGTTTTATAAATTTTAGATTTATTCAGCTCCTCCCTATAAGATGAATTACATTTTTCTATATTAATTAAATTTTTATGTGATGGAATTAAATAAATGGTCAGTATTTTTTTGATGTTTTTAATGGAAACCAATTACATTTACCAATTAGAAACCAATTTAAAATTCTAAAATATGTTTCTTGCTTTCATTTTATATACTATCTTTTTTTCTGTTCTTCATATAATTTTATTCACCTATAGTTTGTTGTATCATTTTTTATAAATATTTTTTAAAATGTACTTTTAGGAATCTTCTTTTTGTTATACACCTGATAGCTCAATCCCATTAGATATTAACCATGATGTGATGTTTAGAGAAGGTTTGAATCTTCGTGTAAGTACATAATAATGTTATATTTACAGATTTCTTTAAATTTAAAAATAAAAGTTGAAACAGTTTTTTTTATAATAAAAACTGTTTATAATAATAATAAATACTTGCAATAATAATACATAATAATAATAATAATAATAAATACATGTAATAATAATGCATAATAATAATAAATACATGTGAAAATTCATAAATATCTTTTATTTAATGTATGAAACAAATATCTTAGTGTGCTATATTTCTTATATCAGTATTTTATTTTCCTGCTATTAAATGAATTCAAAATATGAGGTTTTAATAATTCGTTATTATTATTTTGGAAGACAATCCTTAAAAATTATGCATACTTATAAGAGCATGAAAGTACTTTAATATTTAAAGGTCTGTTTATATTTATTTATGTTGTATGGTATCAATAAGTATATATTATTTATGTGTTATTAGTATTCAGATTTCATTTCTTTGCTGAAATATAATTATAAAAGTTTCATAAGATTTAAACTTTTGTGTTTTTGAATAATAATAATAATAATAATAAATGCTTTGTATTTATATTTGTATGTTTCTATTGAAAAACAATTGACTATTTCAATTTTTTAATAATAATTTGTAATTATTTTGAGAATTAAATAATACCTTTAAGATACTGAAAAACCAGGTAAAAAAAGTTATGCTTCATAAAATTTTTATTTTATGATTAACATTTCTTTCATATTTGCTCATATCTTAATGTATTTTTGAGTTATTATTGCTGTATATTATAATATATATATATATATATATTTCTTTTCAGGGTGAAGTTACATATACACCTCGTTTAATTCTTGTTGATTTACAAGATAATCTTACAAGTATAAGAAAAGAATGCCCTTTGTACAGATCTCCTACAGAAGATGATAGTAAACCTCTATGGTAAGTTTTTATTTTTATTTGCTATTATGTTATTTCAAAGTTGTATTTTAACTATATTTTTTATGGTAATATACTTTATTTCAAAGGGATGGGCAAGTTGAAGTTATTAAAGGTGAAGCTGTTAAGAAGAATCCTTTTCTTGATGAATTTGAAAAATTGAGTAATCCATCAGCAAACAGTTAAGTGTATAAGTGCAATTAGCATTTTTTAAAGCTATTAAGTATTTAGTAAGCTATTAAGTATTGGCAAACTGCTTTTGATTACCAGCTGGATTGTTGGGAAAATATATATTGTGGAAAATATATATTCAATTAAATCTATGATGCATATCTTAATGTGCAGAATTTCCCCAATGAAAATATTTTTTACTATCACATTGTGACTAACATGAAAATCATGTTATTTTAATAGCTTATATCTTTTCTGTTCATTCTGTGCATGGATTATCTTCATAGCAACGTTATCCATGAAATCATTTTATATCTATTTAATCCCTAACTTTTGTGGTGCATTATTTTTCTTATTCTTCATATAAACTGCATAGAAATGAAACAGAATCCATCATCTTTAATTTCAAAAATACTAGAAAATCACATAAATATTTGACAGAGTAAGGAAAAAATGTTTTTTTGAAAATGAAGTTTTGTGCTTTAATATTTCTAAAAGTTATTGAGGAAAGATAGTATGATAATTCAAATTAATTAATCATTATTGTATTTATTATTGTCAGAGTAATTTTAATTATTTCAATAATTACTTCAATGTACACATTTTTACCCTTCAAAGTATATTTGTGACAAATTTGGTAAATCTGCCAAATGGTTTGTCCTGTATATCTTTCACAAACACCTTACTTTATATATTAGTAGGGATTTAATTTTATTATTATTTTTTTTTTCATACAACGCAATATGAAGTGCATATTGTATGAAATTATAGTTCTTTAAATTTGTGAAAGTATGCGAATATTTTTTTGTGTAAAAATTGGTTACATATCCTTGAAAAAAATTAGTCATGATTATGTTGCACATTTCCTCATTAAAAGATATTTTGTGTTTTATTTCTATTAAAATTTTAGAAAATGTGTGATAAAAATAACTTACTGATATTTATATATCAGGGGTACTGGAAAGTAATATTGTTTCTCACACATGTCATTATATATTTACCATTTATGAGCTAATCATGTATTTCAAAATGTGGCCAGAGATATTTTAAGATTAAAATGACTTGAGATTGCGTGAAAATAATTAATCTTAATTCCCTCCTCTTCCAGTTTTGGGTAAAATAGCTTGCCAAATATCAAAAGAGATACATATCCAACATTGTATAAACTTTGAGTATTCTCAAAAGTATTAACATAACAGTTGTTTCCAAAAATACGTCTATCCAAATACATTAGATGTTTCTAAATACCAAAAGAGGTTTACTAAGTCAAAATGCTGTAATTTTGATTCTTCCCCTTCATATCTATTAGGAAAATTATGAACTTAATTAATCCATTTCAGAAAATTGAGGAACTGTCAAATATTCTTAACCAGCCCTGTTGAACTGCACTAGAATATTTTGTAGCAAATGGTAAAAGTAAGCAGAGTAGGTACTTTATTTTGCATAATCAGCCTGAAGAAAAAAGTGCTAACTAATCCACCATTGCAATTTATTGCTAAAATGGCAAAATAAAGATTTTTTGATCTCTTGAATGTTAAAAATTAAATATAGTTAAAAAAATTATAATGTAAAAGGCAATAGCTTTTTCGAATGAATTGCCACATGGTATTGCTAAACCAGATTTGCATCCTAAAAGGGAGTTTTTATGGGATTACTGAAGTATTTGCAAAATCATTCATTTTAGAATAGTAATTTGGTTTATTTATATTAACCCCTTTTTAAAGCAACACTAGGTCTATGTTGCAATAGACCCTATACTTTTTAACCGCTGATGAGGACAACACCTGGACTGGCTCCCCCTTCCCAAAGTTCCACACCACACTAGTAGGAGTATTGGAAACTTGAACAGATTGTGAATTCAGACCTTTACTGTGACATATTAAATTGAGTTAATTGATTAATCATTGAGTTATTAAATTGATTAATCATTCTTTAATTGAAAAAAATTGCAGTGGTTGTAAATATGCAAGGAGTTATTCTACTACGTGATAATGCAAAACCACCTTGCACTAGAGAAATTCTAAAAAAATTAATAAATTGTGATGGAAGTTATTATTTCAAGCCTCATGTTTTCCAACAGATTGCCATTCATTACTTCTGCAGTTTCTATTTAACAAGAAATTTGAAAAACTGGTTAAAATCTAAAATACTATTTTCAAGATATTTTGTTCAAAAACCAACTGATTTTTACTGATCTAGCATTGAAAATTTGCATACTTATAAGCCTTTTCCTACTGGCAGCTATCTGTTGAATGTATGCATGCAAAATTCTGTCTGCACTGATTAGGTATAAAGAGATTAAAATCTATATATTTATATATGCTTGATGATGGTAATTTTTTCAATTATTAAATGTTTTATGTTAACACTGCAATGTAATAATAACAAAACACTTATTCTTACAACATTTAGAGTAAATAATTGTGGTAATGTCTTGCAGATGAAACAGAACAAAAGAAAAAGGAAATTTCTGATGTTTCATATGATTTTAATTCACCTACAACTGTTTGGTGTGACTTCCTGAAGACAAATCTGCATCCAAGAAGTTTTTGCTTGTTTCAGGAAATTAATTCATCTGTGTAAGTCTTATTTATTTATTTACATAGTAATAAAGGATAATATGATGATGGATTTCCATATTATTTTCTTTTAAAAATGTTTCATTTTTAATTTTTTTGATGTATTTGAACAATTATTAATAAGGAAATGCTTTGATTATAAAATAAATGTAATAATCCATGGCTGTTTTAAAATTTGTCTACTACATTTTGAACAATTTCTTTTAAACTGCCAGGAAAAAAAGTATAATTTATTGATGAAAATAAAGTAAACTATAAAGAGAATTTTAATTTTATATTTGATAATTTTGGAAATTTGTTTTCTGAGCCAGCAAAAGAATACATATTTTTGTATGGTTAATAGATCTTTTAACATCATCTAAAAATGTATTAATGTTTTAAATATGCTGTTACTGTATTTGGAAGTAATTTAGCATAAATATTCTTTATTTCATAGAGAAAAGACACCTTTTAATTTATATAGCGCTGGAGAAGATTTATATGTAAGAAGTGGGAAAGAAATGATTGAAGATGCTATAAGGAGAATGACTGAAGAATGTGATTATCAACAGGTATCATTTATATGAAAAAATAATTTTGCATGAAATAGATTATACTAAACAATTTGTAAAAAATATGATAATAAAATTGTCAGGGTTATTAGAATAATTGTTCTTCATTCTTTTTTTCTCACCATAGAAAAATATTTAAACGTATCAATTTCTTTTCTATTTTTAAAAGATATTTTGCAAATATACCATTCTTTTATTAATGTTGTGATAAATAAAATATTAAATATGTTTAACCTTTATTATTTTGTATGAAAAATCAGCATTGTGTGAAATATATTAATTAGCAATCATTTAAATTTTAGAGTTGTTTAAAATGTTTGTTTTTTTAGTTACTTTTAGCAGTTTATTTTAAATTTAATTTATGGTTTTCTTATAATATGTTTAAACAACAGTTTCCTGAAAGCTAGTATATATGCTTGATCAGTATTATGTTTTTTATGAACAATAGATTAATTGCTAATGTGAAAAGGCAATAATAGTTGCAATACAGTGAAAAATGACCTGACATTTTGTCTTTATTTCATGATATGATTAATGTTCTTTCATTTTGTCAAATTTCTCATTTTAAAAGAAGAGATTTTTGTCTTTTTCTAATGTAAAGATTAAAAAAAGGAAATTTAAGCCAAAGAAATGCAATAATTTATTATTATGCTTTTATAGGTATAAAAGCATTTCAAAAAATATTTTCATTTTGCTGTATTTATTTTAATAATACTGATACTTATTGTCATTATTAAATTTATATTGATTCAATATGACCAATTGTTATGAATCCATAATAAACATATTTTATCTTTATGCCTAATAATTGATTTCTGTGGTTTGCCTTTTTAAATTTTGAATTATATATAAAAAAATTTTTATCTATTATTTTGTGATTCATTTTCATGTATTTATATTGATTGGAATTAATAAAAATATTTCCTTTTGTGTTTGTAAATTTCAGGGCTTCCATTTACTTTTTGATGCTCACAATGGCTTTTCTGGAATAAGTAATAATATCCTTCACTATCTTGAGGATGAATATAAGCGTATACCTTCATTGTGTTTTCCTGTTTTCCAAGAAAATGAAAACATGCCAATACAAGTAATTCATATTCTTACTAATATTTTGAATATATTATTATAATAAATATTTTGGAAGAATATTATCTAAAATATGTTGAACTGAGAATAGATTTTATTTCTTTATTATTTATTTATATAGATTTAATGTTCTTTTTTTTAATTAGTTGATGTAAGACATGTATTATTAAACAAAAATTGTTAATATAAATGTAGGTAAATTTATATATAATTGAATTGAATAGTAACACAAACTTAAACACTTTCTGAGGGACTATCATAAGTTTCTAAATCCTCAACTAATATCTCTAAACCTGTCTTAATATCTGTAGGTAATGAAGAATAATTTAGTGTTTTTTTATTGCTCTGGTTCAGTTACAGGAAAATAGAAACAAGTTATCTAAATTTTAATATTTTTTTTTATATATAATCTAAAATAGAGAATAATGCAAAGTTGTTAAATATTTCCATATTGTACGAATAATAAGTATTATTAAATACATTTCTTTATATTATTTTATCAATGAATTTTTGAAGAATTGTTAAAATGTACACTATAATTATTAAAATTCTTTGTATGAATTTCAAATAAGTGTCGCAAGCAAGTACTTCATTTAAATGTGATAGATCATAAAAGAGTTGATAAATAGTTTTGAGTTGATTATTGCTTTTAAAAGTTTTTGGTTTCAATTATTATTATTATGTTATTATTATCAATTATTATAATAATGTAAACATATTATCACTATGAATTTGAATTTATAATTTTTTTTCAGGATATTAAAGACCAGATGAATCGTTTGTATGCTGTTTTAAATTCCATGAACAACTTGAACAGCAATTGTTCTTTCTTCTCACCATTATCCTTATCAGATGATATCGTGATACAATCTGAGCCATACAAAAATTTTCCTTTTCTTAATTACAATGTAATATATATTTGTGTCTTATTCTTATCTTTTATTTCTTGCTATAAAACTGAATGTGTAATTTAATATCAGATTATTGTTTGTATTTATAAAAAATTAGATTAATTAATCTTAGTATAACTTTAGAAATTATCACATATAACTTATAATTTGTGTTAATTAGCATAATTCATTTATTAGTTATTAGTTCATTTAAAGATCTTAATTTTGGCTGTACTTTATAGTAATGCTTTGAAAAAATGTGTTACAAATTGAAATGCATAATGACTTCTATTTGGGGGGAAGCTATTTTGATAATAAAATAATGGTCAATGAGCAAATTGATGATTAATTCAAAAGTAACTTAATTTTATGCTTGTTCTATATTTTAAATTAAAAAAAATAGAAATAAGACCAATTAGAGTTACTAAAAATGAATTTTGTCAAAATTGATGTTTTCTTCAATTAAAAATGCTCTTAAAAATAAGATTAAAATAAATGTTTAATTTTTTGTTTTAGTGTGCTTATTAAACTTGATTATTATTTTGAATTCCCAATTTTATCAGGGGAACTCAGAAAAAAAGAAAAATGAGTGAATATAAAAACAAAAAGGAATGAATTTTATGAGACACAGGAAGGAAATATCTGAGACTTAAAAAAGTACCTAAAATTGAAGGAGTAGTAACAATTCAATTTAGTAGTAGAGAGTACTAGACGTCAAGTCAAGTTCAGATTAATTGTATACAAGCTCCTAAACTTGCACACAACTAATTTCTTACACTTGTGTTTATTAATTGAAAAAATGAATTTAAGTGAAAAGGTTTGATAGAATTTTTAGCTAATTCAAGACAGTCATAAACTATCATTATCTGCCAGAACAAATTTTGATTTAGTCAGATAGTTGCTTTTCAAATCTGCTACAGTTAGTTGGCTATTATCAATAGCACTAGACCTACAGATTAACCCATAAGGGTGCTGGTTTCTCTAACATAATCAATCAAAATCTGCATAATTTTCAAAAAATCAATTATTTTCATCTTTTCTTTTCTTTCAAAATCAACATCTACAGATTTCTCTTTCAGTATCATGCATTTTTCCTACTTTATGGTCAGTTTTCTTTGATAATTGATATTAATAAATATCAAATTATTATAATTAATTAGCTATCACATGCTGAAAGTATTATTATTTAGATGACGTGGTAGATTCTTTAAAAATATCAGTTGTTACTTTACCATAAAAAATAAACATGATTGATGGGACAATGCTATGTTCTAAGATCAGTTTAACATCAATTCTTTTTATATAATAAATTATTCAAAATGAAATAAAAATATAGATTTTTTTTATTGCATTTAGAGTCTGCTCCTAATTGCCCCTGATTGAAATTGCCCTTTTCAGTTTCTCAAAAGAAAAGCTAAAAAGAAAATTAAATTTCATTCTTAACAATTGTATTCTAAAGATCAAAGAAATGTATAATATAGTACTTACCTTGCAAATAATTGATGTTGGGAGGAGAAGTTTTGGTTTCACTTTTTTGAATGCTATTGCAACTAAAGTAAAGAAACATTAGAAAATTTGTTGAAAAAGTGAGAAAGTGTTTAAAAGAAAGCATGTTCCCCAGTTCACTAAGTCTTCATTCCATCTTGCAGTCACTGTTACTAACTATCTTCACAATATCAATGTTAAATATTTTTTGACTAATATTAGTAAGGAAAAAAAAATGAAAAATTTGAATGAATGAACAATAAATAATTCTAAATTATTATAATTACATTTTCTGTAATTTTTTAAAAATTGAAATATTTATTGGAACTTCTTTGATGTTTTTAAAATTATAATTAATAGACACTAATGATGATAATGGCTAATTAATTGCTTCTTTATTGAAATCTGTATGCAAACCCTCTCTTTTTAAATGCATTTATTAAATTTGATTTAGTAGCTTTTTTAAAAAATTGCAATATACATAATTTTGTTAAAATGTTGATTCCTTTTAATGGTATATATATATATTCTGCTTTTCTCTCTCTATAGACTATAGAAAGAGAAAAAACCCTTGATAATTTTAGTGATTAGTGCTTTAAACTATTGAAACTTATGCACTCTGTTATCATTCTACGAGCATGACATTTCTGCAGATTTTGGTGTTTTTGTAATTCCCAGAATCATTCTTGATGGTGACTAATTTAATGTAATAATTCTATACTGTTTTCAATGCCTTGGGTATTTTTTATATTAATTTATTTATTTTAATGATTCTATTAACTGTGCTTATTTTACTTCTTGGTATTTATATTTGGATTATTTTATGAAATTCAGTTTTTTTTTTATATCAAACTTGTGGAATATCTGATTTTAGCATTTCTTTTCTGTTATTTTATATAGCCAAACCTTCTGTATCATACCAGTGCAATTTATGCAGCTGCTATTGAGACTCTTACTTCCCCTTTTCGTTTGAAAGCTATGAAATTTACAATGAATGATATAACATCTTCTATGTCAACTTATGGTCGAAAGGTAATGTATTATTAGATTATATTTATTATAATATCTGTATGGATTTGATCTGAATGTTATTTATATCTTAAATGCATTAATGCTATGGTCAAATGTGCTATGAATTGTCTACTATTCTACAAAATAGATGGGTGAAAAATATTTTATTCGTTTTTCAAAAATTAACATACTTTAAAGTGTTGTATCATTTGGAAGCAAAAATGTATTTCCATCATTTTAAAAGTTTTGTTTTGATCCATATTTAACCCAAAGATCGAGTTGAATTTATACTTTGGTGAAAATTTGAAACATTTTTTAAAAAATGATTTATGTTATTTTATCTTTTGTATAAATGAAATTCTGAATGAAAATTTTAATATTAAACTTCTAAAAATTGATGTAGATCACTTTATGAAGAATATTGTGAATAATATCTGTATTCAGAGTTACAACTGCTGTAAAAATATGTTGAATTTTATTTTATTGCTTATAAGACCTTTGACATCAATTGAATATTTGACTTGATTAAAGTCTTTTAAAAATTAGTAGATTAGACCCATATATTTTTTGAAGGGAAAGAGTAAACCAGTTTGAAATTTAATTTTGCCTAATGACATTTTTCATTCCCCAATTTTTTGGTGATTGTAATCTCAAAAGTTTTTTTCATTCTGTGCAGTTTAGATAAAGAGAGATGGAGAAGACATAACCCAGATTATAAGATTATAATGTGAAGGAAGCTGCAACTGACTGACAAATTGAGACGATATTTTTACACTATTTCTTGAGCACTCGCAATGTTTAGAATCATAACTGAGACCTTTGAAATGCATAGAGGTTTAATATGCTTATAATTCTTAGAGGGACATGTCAAGCTTATTTTTCAAAAGTTTCCCTAATAGCAAAATTTTTATAAACCTTTTCCAAGGCCAATAAAATACCTTTATTTATTTTCACTTAACATTGCTCCATGCATTATTTTTTTTATTATTTAAATGTCTATTAACAGAAGATAAACTTAAAAGGTGTTATTAATGTTTTTTCTTAAACATTTAGAAATTATTAATGAAAAAATAATAAATTTGAAAACTAATGATGAAATCATTAGATTAAAATTTATCATTGTATTTTTATGTCTGAAAAGGCATTCTTTTATGATCTTTGATTTTTGTCTCTCAGTAACACTGGGAACCTTGAGACAAAGTTTTGTTTTGATTTAATTATGAAATATAAGACATATGAAGTAATTTTCTCATCAAATTAAAATTTATTGAGAACAACTATGGATATCTGTATCCTAGATTTTTTAATCCTAGTTAAAGTTCTTCATGATATCTGAAATGAATGTGGAATATATGAGAAAAATAGCTTTCATTACTTAAAATTTTAAAATGTACATAAATTTAATTTTAAAAAATGGAGATTATAAATTGTGATATTGTATTTTTTATACTGAAAGAAAATTCTGTGACTTCCTTAATGACTTTTTCTGTTTACAGTTCTGATTTTAAAATTTATGCAAAATGATAACTATGCAGTTTTATTCTTTTTTTGGTTTTAAACTTAAATGCTGTGAAAGATGTGTATTATTGTGAAGTCAAATAGTATCTAATACATTTCTTTTATTAAAGTAGCAAAACAGAATATTTATTTAAATATTTTAAAATCGAATTGCATATTGTATGTAGAATTATAATTTAATGATTAATCATGGCAATGTCAATTTTCATCAATTTGTCAAAAAATAGATTGATTTTATGATTTTTTAAAGCAGTACAAATTAACTAATTTTCAGTTGGTGTGCTCAAGTACTTGTTTGCCATTCCCATTAAGTTATGATGCATATCTTAGTTCAATGGTTGAAAAAGATATACCTGAATATTACATGACTTCTCTAACTCCATTTTATAAGCCTGATTCAGAAAGAACACTTTTTCAGTCATCTGTGTTGAGAGGTGTTCCAAGGAATCGATTTCAAAAGTAAGTATATTAGAATTTTAGTTTAATATTTGAAATATTAGCAGCTAAATGTTAGCAGGTGAGAGTAAAATTCATTGTAATTTTTTTTAACATTATTGAGTTATTACTAATTTATTAACTTTGAAATTTAGGTTGTAAATGCATTTGACTTGGGCCAGTTATTCAAAACTCTTCACTTGAATACAGGAAGCACGAAATTTTTTTAGACCTTTTTATTTTACTAGAATTCTTAACATTCTTAAGGATCTAAATCTGCTTCACCTGCATGCAGCACCCCAACTGGACAATATTTTTTGTTCATGGATAAATCTCAATATGTAATACCTAAATCCATTTCAAGAGTTTATGAAATCTGACACCTCAGATTCTATTTATAGACACATTTTTTATGAATACAGACATCAATGTAAAGATTATACTGCAATATGCCCTGATAGATCAAAAACATCGCTGTTGTTTTCTTAAATGAAGTATTTTCATCTAAAACCCTTCCTTCCTGCTCAGTTTTCACAGCAGAGATAATTGTTGTTCTATTTTTATTAGAAAAAATATGCAACAGTTCCACAAGAGAAACATATAATTTACTACCATTCATGAAGAGTTTTACTGTCTCTAAAATTATTCCGTCTTCAAACTAGAAATCGTTTGTCAGTTTCTAAGATTTAAAACCTTTCCAATAGATTTTCCTCTCATGGACTTACAATTTTGATCTGTTAGGTACCTTCTCATGTAGGTATTGTGGGCAACGAGAAGGTGAACACTGCCTGCCAAATCAGCTACTACTACTGCAAATATTAACATTCCTGTCAGTGATAAAAAAAAACACATAATTTTACTCTCTCTCTCAAAATGGCGGATGCAGTGATAACTGTTAGCAGAATACAAACTTCATAGTGTTACACCTCATGTTGAACTTTGCTATGTCTACCAAATAGAAAAGCGGATACAATCTTAACCCGCTTGTGCATGAGTCATACTAAATTCACCTATCCCCATCAGCATTTTGGAGAAGATGCACCAATGTGCTCACAATGCAATTGCATCATGACTGTTTACTGTATTCTCATTGAATGTCCAAATTTTAATAATCAACATTTATCCCACTTCAATAACTTCACATTTTCTCATTTGCTTGATAAATCAGCACATACTGATCTTTTTTGAAATCAATAGGTTTTTATCCTCATATTTAAGTATTCATGTTTTTAAAATGTTTTTACATTGCATTTTATAGCTGAAATTATATATTTTAATCCTAAAACAAACACAGTTTGGGCAACATAGTCAACACCCTGGCTTTTGTGTCAATAAAATTCAAAAACTCTTAACTCCTAGAAAAATGATGCTTTAAAAGTTTTTATTTGCTTGAAATCTCCACAGAATTCATACTTTCTATTTTTGTGAAATTTTAGAACAATTTATATATATATCAATGAATAATTTATTATTAAATTAAATTTTTTTTATTTTAATTAAGATATAAAAATATATTTAAAAAATTAAAGTTTAAGTTTTTTTATCTATTAAAATGAAAATTTTTGTATTTAACAATTAAATTAGTAAATAGTATTTTTTTTTGTGGAAAAATAAAATATTATACTCTCAAATTAAAGTATTATATTATGTATGATGTTATTCAATTATTAAAATGTTGATTGTTTTTGTCAGTTTACATTGGTCTCAATGATTATTTTTTAATTAAAAAAATATAGATATTAAAAAGTTGGTAATTTTTAGAATTAGATTGTTACTAAGCATTGCCTTTGTACATGTGCTTATTATTATTTTTTTATTATTGTTTTTATACATTTAGGAGTATATTATTATATTCTCATTTTTCTAGACCTGGAAAGTCACTTTTTCGATCTTTAGAATATGAGGAAATATTTGGAGAATATTTAAACAAATATTCACCTAGCAGTGTTACGTAAGTAAAAAGACATTTTTTTTTCCCTTCAGTTTTTGTGTTGTACAAATTTGCATGTATTTTTCAACTCTAAATTATTACAATTTGTAATTATTATTATTTTTTTTTAGAACAGCAACTGTTTTCACTGAAAAAGTCAGTGTAGATGTTCCTTTCCCCAAAATTTTTAGATCTGCAGTTGATGAATGTGGCTTTTTAAATCAAAAATTAAGTTTGAATAAAAAGGGTAATAAGTTTTATTTAGTTTTACTTTTAAAATATCTTTTCAGTGTTTTAAAACGTTCATCGTATTTCAATATTTTGAATTTTATAAATAAGATTTTTAAAACTTACATAGTTTTTAATAGTACTAATCTAATTAATATGCTTATGTTTAAAAGGGTGAAAATATGAAAAAAATATTTTAAATATTCTTCAGAAGTAATGAGTGTTTCTTTTGTGCAGTATTTGTTTTGTTTTTTTTCTTCAGAAAATATGAAAAATTTAACTTTCTTTTCTTCTTCTTATTGTTTACTAGCCGCCTTTGGCGACCAGCTGGTTCGCCATGTGTAATGGGTTCTAAAATTTTCAATTAAATAACATATTCATTAGCCTTGAAGTAACTCCAGGCATTGATTGGCCTGAAATTAATATTTTCTTTAAGATGATGGACTGAAAGTTCTAAAAGAATGCATTTTCCTAATAATATTCTTTAATTTTATAAATCAGTCAGTTTTAATGATTGATTTAGAAGACTGATTGATGTAGCAATTTTTATTTAAAATATTAATAAAAATATTTTGTAAAATATGGCTCACAGAGCAAAGTATGACGAAGTCTAAAACTCATTATTCATAAATGCATTGTTTGACCCAAACTACATAAAATGTAATTATTTACTTCATTTAGATCAAATTAATAATATTAAACAATATATATGCCTATTAATAATATTTTACAAATTGGCCATTGGAAAGGAATTTGAATGCATATCCTGTATAAATTCAATCCTGTATAAATAAAGATAATTTATTCAATTAATGATTTAAATATTGCAAACGATCATAGAATCCTTTGCCTGGCATTTTTTAAAGAAAATATCACATTTTATATTTATTTTATTTTGTCCAGTCATGTGCTAAAAGTTGCATTGCTTCAGATTTAATTTGTGATGATAGTTTATTTTTTTTTTAATTTGAACTTCCTTCAAAATGATGGCAACACAGTGATAAAACCTAATTTTTTCCCTTTGACGTGCTCTTGCAGATTTTATAGAAACCTTAGATTTGCATTTATTTTTTTAGAAGCTATCACATTTTATAATGAAAAAAAAATATTAAATTAATGATACAGATATTGCAAACGATAATAGAAATATGCCATTAAGTCGGGATTTCAATGCATATCCTGTCTAAATTCGATCAGGTTTACCGTAAAGAAGATTTATTGAATTAATTATTTAGATATTGCAAACGATCATAGAATCCTTTGCTTTGCATTTATTTTTTTAGAAAATATCACATTTTATATTTCTTTTATTTTATCCAGTCACCTGTTAAAAGTTGCATTTCTTTAGATTTATTTTGCGATGATATTTTTTTTTATTCTAACTGCCGGCATCCTTTTATTTTATCCCATCATGTGCTAAAAAAACATGGTTAAAATATTTCTTTGAAAATTCGTTAAAAATAGACGCTTACGTTATAAATAAAAAAAAAAACTGTTACCGTTAGAAAGCTATTTTGTTATTTAAATTGATATAAAAATCATGTTTGTGCAATAATACTTTCGGAAGTTATAGTGGAAAAACGTCGAAATTTCGCTTAAATTTTAATTAATTCAAATTCTAATTAAAAATTCTAAAAAAGGGCTCCGAGGTGCACATTCCCGACCTCCAAGGTATACACGTACCAAATTTGGTAGCTGTAGGTCAAACGGTCTGGCCTGTAGAGCGCCAACACACACACACATTGAGCTTTATTATAAGTACAGATTTTTCAGAAAGTTTATCAAAATATGATATTCATTCTATTTTCAAATAAAATTATAAACTTGCATTATTTAGTTGATGTCTTAGTTCACATGTAATAAAGTTCATGTTTCAAAAAAACTATTTGCCCAAAATACGCAGTTTAGAGTTCAAATGCATAAGTTTTTGATTAAATAAAAGTATAAAGTAACCTATTTCAAGTATCATGGACAACTTCAACATTTCTTCTAAAACTTTTCTGCCTAAGTGAATTTTTACTGTGCATAAAGAAATAGATTTCCTCTTTTATTTTTTTAAAAAAGATTTTCAACTTTTTTTTTTGAAATTTTTAATGTTTTGCTTTTATTTGAAAATTTTTATTTTTCCATATCATGGAGAGAAATTTTCATTGGTAGAATGAACTTTTAAGAGTTTTAATGAAACTGTTAAGATTTCTCAGAATTTCTAAACTCTAACCAGCTAATGATTCTAGATTTTCCTTTAAGAGTGTATGAAAATGTGTGTTACATAGTGTTATAAAGTGTAAAGTTACTTGGTACATTCAGATTTAATGTAATTTCTTCAATATAAGGAAATGGAATGATGTACCTTTTTGAAAATCTGCAAGATGCAGTCTTTGTTCTAAAAGCAAAATAGCTGCATTTCCCTCATTTTACAGTATTTTTATTATTATAATTGTGAACATTTTGTAAACAATCGTGATTATTGAATTAAAATGTTTAAGACTTTTATAGTTTAAAATATTTTATCCCTTCCATACAAGTGTCAATTGGTTTAAAAAATTAATTGGTTTGAAAAAACACTTTATTTTATTATGTAAAAGAATTTTAAATTATAGGTTATATACAGATCTTCTTTAGAAGTTCATAAATCTGTTGTTGCTTTTTCTTGAATAGATTTGGTTACTTATTAATGTCATTTCATTCTGAAGGTAAACAAATTGTCTTTTGATGGATTGAGGAATTAAAAAAAAAATCATGGGAAATTTGGTTTTCACGTAAAGAAATGAAAAAATTTCTTTTCAATTCTTATATATGATGTATCATTGGCATGAGTAATTCTATTTTATTAATATTTTTATTTTATCAAACTGTTGGTAGCAGCAGATTGAACAACCTCACCTTGAATTTGTCTTGTAATTGGAAATATTTTATTTAATTTGAATATATGTAATAAATTAATTAATCTAAAATCTCTCATAGTTAGTATATCTTTAAATAATTATTGCCCATGCAATCATTAATCCTTGGTGTCAAATTAGATTCAGTGATTAAATAATTTGGTGTGGTGAATAGTTTTCTGTCTTATACTATAAAAATACAATATAAGACCTTTATAATCTGTCTTTTATTATAATTATTTTTGTTCCATTTTTCAAATCCCGAAAAAGATATTGAGATATTGTAATAAAACTATATTTTGAAAAATTCCTACTCATAATTTATTTTCTTCATTTGTGTATACTTAAGAGGCAACAAATAGGAAATAGTCATATTATTATTTGATCTTATAGTTATGAAAATATTTCTTTATTTAAAATCATTTCATGCTGAAATTAACTACTTTTCTTTTCAACAATAATTGCTTGCAAATTAGATTTTTTTTCAACCTCAACCTGTCTTGGAATGCCATTAATTTATTTTCAAATTCTCAATGCTTCCCCCCTCTCTCCAGCAATATTAAATCTATATCTATACTTATAATAAAGCTCAATGTGTGTGTGTGCGTGTGTGTGTGTGTGTGTGTGCGCGCGCGTGTGTGTGTGTGTGTGTGTGTGTGTGTGTGTGTTGGCGCTCTACAGGCCAGACCGTTGGGCCTTCAGCTACCAAATTTGGTACATGTATACCTTGGAGGTCGGGAATGTGCACCTCGGAGCACTTTTTTTGAATTTTTAATTAGAATTTGAATTAATTAAAATTTTAGCGAAATTTCGACGTTTTTCCGCTATAACTTCCGAAAATATTATTGCACAAACATGATTTTTATATCAATTTAAAGATTAAAAAATTAGCTTTCTAACGGTATCAGTTTTTTAAATTTATAATGCAAGCTTCTATTTTTAACGAATTTTTAAAGAAATATTTTAACTATGTTTTTATCACGTGACTGGATAAAATAAAAGAATGCCGGAAGTTCAAATAAAAAAACAACAACTATCATCGTAAATCAAATCTAAAGAAATACAACTTTCAGCACGTGACTGGATAAAATAAAATAAATATAAAATGTGATATCTTCTAAAAAATAAATGCAAGGCAAAGGATTCTAAAAAATCGCTTTCAATATTTATATAATTAATTCCATAAATTATCTTTATTTACAGTAAACCTGATTGAATTTAGACAGGATACGCATTGAAATCCCGACTTAATGGCATATTTCTATAATCGTTTGCAGTATTTGTATCATTAATTCAATAATTTTTACCCTTTTTCGTTTTCTTTAAAAAACATATTAAACATTTTGGCAACATCACCGAAAAATACATTTTTAATATTTTGGAAGCATAATCGATAAATTATTAGAGCATTAAACACAAAAAGTTTTTCCGAATAAAGTTACCGACTCTTTAACTACTAATAACTGAATCTTTTAACTTAAACTATTTCTTAAATTTTGGCTAAAAAATATATGATTTAATTGGAAATTTTAGAACGCATTACTCATGGCGAACCAGCTGGTCGCCAATGGCGGCTAGTATATAATATTTCACGAACCCATTTTTGAATGTGATGCACAAATCGATTGCAAAATTTACTTTCAGCAGGCCTATTCTTTTGATCGATTAACGCACGGAAACTGCTGATGCAACATTTCCATTTTATTTTCACATCATTAAGTATGAATAGCCATGCTTTTTTTCATTCATGATTTTGAGGACCAATTGATTGATCAACAGGATCTAAGAAAAAAAAAGTACAATTTTCTAAAAATAAATTTGAGAATTTTTTTTCTTTATTGACACTTTATTTTGATTTATAAGTATGATTTATCAACTTAAAAAGAGCCATTATTTTGCATTGAAAGATCTGCACTAAATTTATCCCTATGCTAGAAATTTGATTTTTTTTTAACACTCGTACATTCTTTTTGTCAATACACTCACTATCTTTAGAATTAATTATCAATTAATTAGTTTGTTAAAAATTTTTAATCCATTCAGATAGCATCATCTTGTTTAAGAAAAGATGATCAATAGGAAGATTTTGTAATATTTATAATATTGAAATAGAAATTCGAAATTTAAAAGAATAGAATGTCCTTAACTTAAATCTTATTTAATGAAGTTAATAAAAATTTGTTTTTAAAATTTTATTTATTTAACAGTATATTTTAAATTTCATTCTTATTTATTTTATTTTAGATGTTAGCAAAGTGCCAGTGGCTGCATCCTTTTGTAATTCAGATAGTTCTGGGGATTTTATTGAAAACATCTTGTCTCAAGCAACTAAGTTATCTTTTAAGGAATATGTGAAATGTACTGAAGCAACTTATGAAAAAGACAACTACATAGAAATCATTGAAAACTTAAGAGGCCTTCAAGACAATTATCTTAATTACTAATTCGGTGTTCAGAAAATATACTCTAAATTAAATTACAGCATTCCTTCATCAAACTGTAATAAATACTTCATATTAAAAACTTATAAAGATCACCTATGAATTTTTATTTAAACACAAATATAATTTTGTATAATATAATATAAGTTGACATTTTTGTGTTTCATTCTTTTATGTTTTTGTACCTATTATTCCCCCCCCTCCATTTATTTATTCGGATATGAAACATGATATTTTAAACACATTGATTCAATCAAAATTTTCCTATGATGTTTATTTAAGCTTATATATAACAACTCATTAATTTTAAAATAATTAAATTGGTTTAAATTAATATAATTGAATAATTTTCAAATAGAATATAACATTTAAAAACATTATTCCCTTTTTTTTTTTTTCATGAATAAATTGTTTGCTCATTACATTTCTGTTTTTCCTAATGTAAAATGTGAAATTCTCAGAAATAAATTGTTTATATAATGTTGTTTGGTTAAAATGAAAAAAAGATAATTAGGTATTAAAACAAACTAGTTATAAATTAAAATTTTACTATTATTTTTGCTGTCGAAGTCTTGAAAGTAATATTTTTATAATCCAATTAGTAATGACTTTAGAACAGCAAAATTTTGAATTTTTATCAGCATTTAAGTGGTGACTTTTGAAAAATTTTGCTCTCAAATTTAATATTATTAACAATAAAACACAATTCCTTTTAAGACTGTTCCATTTTTAAGAGAAATATTTGAAAAAACAAGTTGTCCACTTTCTTAGAAGGAAAAAAGTTATTAATGGTCTTCTTTTGACTTAGTGCTTTTCTGTTGTTGCATAAATGCAGTAACATATACATTTCTGCTTTATGATTTAGGAAAAAAAGTGAATTATTAACAGATTATCTAGTTTTCACATATTTCTTTTTACTTAATTTATATTTTAATATTATTTACTATTAAAAACTTTTATTTTTTCCTTCTTTTACTTATCTGTATTTACATACATATAAACTATTATTGTTTAATTTCATAAAAAATTTTTGTGGCTTGTTTCATGGATCTAAATACTTGTTTTGGTTCTATAAAGGTATTTCACAATTGAATATTTCATATTTATCTTATTTTTAATGATATATTGAACTATTTAAGAGCACAAGATATGTCTGACGTCATAGTATTATTGTGCTCTATTTGACTTTCAATAAATGAATAATTCTCTTTTCAAAACACTTGCAATACCTGTACTTTGAATTTTCCATTTAACAGAATTAATTTGTTTTTTATCGCTTTTGATTTGTTAGGTTCAAATTTGCCTATGTAAGTTAAATATAAAAGTCAAATTTGACAAATTTGGAGAAAAGCAATTTAAAAAGAGTTTATTTTTCCTTTACAACAAAAATACCTAATAAAATTACTATTTAAATTTTTAAGTGGAATTTTCTTTAATTTTATTTCTTTGTTAGAAGAAATTTTATGATGCCTATACCAATCATTACAAGGAAATAAAAGCATTGCAGGTGTATTGTTTATAAAGCACTACTTTTTGCAATTTTTCTAATGATATGACTTTGGGGAAATTTGTTGATTTTCACAAAGAGTAATCTCTAAAACTCAAGACCTTCTTGTGTGTGCATGTATTTACTATAACTTCTAAATTGCAGAAGTTGCTTTGGGTGTGATATATTCTCCCATACAAAAATATATGATATATATATGTTTTATACTTTCCCATACTAAAATATATGACACCCAAAATGCTGTCACACTGTCTTTTTTCTCTCTCAAATTCTGTCTTCCTATATGAACTCTGCCAGTGCCTGTCATGGTTCTAACATAGAACTTTTAAATAGAGCCTAAAAATGAATGAATTAATTAATCATTGAGGAAAAAAATGAAAGTATTTTCTAAGATTTTTTTGCCCCAAAAGTTAAGCAGAATTAAAACACTCCTTCCATGGAGATTTCAATAAAATTCAACTCATCCATCACACCTGGTCTTAGTTTGAAATTGTGATAAAATGTATTTCTTTTTCATGATGATCTTCATTTATTTACAAGAAAACTTGAAAATGTACTCAAAAATGAAAAAAATTACAAATTACTATGTTGAGTGTTGCACCACTTTGTTTATTTACATAACTTCCATGATGCTTCAATAAATGTTTTTTGTTACCATTTTACTGCTGTTTTCTCTCAAAGAAAATATTTCTTTTCACTATCTAATAGAATTCATACAAATATTCTATTTTGATCCGGCTAAAATTCTCATAGTTATTTGAAACTGAGGGTTAAGAAAAAATTAAAGAGGGTTTAAAGAGAGGTTTCTTTTCTCTGATATTGCGAAGAAAGCACCGTATTTATAATGCTTTTCTTCGAAGAAATTGAAACCCAAATTTGACAGGGAATTATAATTTTAGTAACAAAATCCCATTTCAATATTCATTTATCTGAAATATTACATTTCTTATTTATTGCACTTAGATTTCTATAAAGTTTTTGTGCATTTGACAGATAGTTTCACATATTTGTTTTAAAATTAGATGAAAGCATATACGTTAATCAAACTTTTTAATTGAGAATCAAATTTCAGTTAAGTCCTTGAATTTTTGAATTATAGTGCTGACATGCAAGAAAAAAGTACAGACCAATAGACGTTCAACCTTTTGGGAACGTCAGACAATTATCGGATGTTATTCAAAATTTGATACGGATCTGTTTTTTAAAATGTCAGACTTTCCTTTCAAGCTCTATAATCATCACATTCATTTGTATTTGGATAGCCTGACAGGCAGACTTCATGTGAATGGATTTCGCTCAAAATCTGATGGAATACAATTTTGATGTAAAGAACCAAATGTTAAAATTTTACCGCCAAGTTAATTCGTATATGCGTGGTGTTCTCAAGTATTAAGACTCCAAATCTTGAATTCGAAATTTCAACCATCACAAAACATTTATTTTTGTAGGTAAAAATAATAATAATAAACTCGATTCAGAGAGGTTTTTTATAAAATATATGACTCAATTGAAATTATTTATACTTTTAATCAAACTTGAACTTTAAATTTAATTTTAACAGTTGTGGATTATAAAGTTACAAAATACACTTTTTTTTTTTTTTGAAAATCATGAAATCTCAAATTATACCTCTTGTTACTTCAAAACGAGATGTAAAGGCATTTACGAGAGTGTCATTCAGTTATCATTTCTTTCTCGACATTTGATGTAATTTCATTAATTTTTCTGTTTGGCTTACCTGCCATCTAAATAACCGCTTCTATATTCAATATTTGTTCGCTTTAAACTAATCGTTGGAATAATACCATTCAAAAGAGTGAGTTTCAGGTTCATAACTTTGAATTCCTTCCTTATACTTTGTCTGCTTATTGAGAAATCAGATCTATAAAAAGAAGTCAAACCAATAATGATTCACGACTGAGCAGCCTGTTCAGAATTTCAAGCATTATTTGGTTGGAGATGCATTTCCATGTCTTTCATTTCGTCTTTTAAGAAGGTTGTTGTAGCAAGCAAGCCAACGAATTATTCAATATAGTTTCTTTTAGGTTAAGTGGCATCACTATTTATTTGTTGTTATTCTAAATTTACTAATAAACTTGTAACGTCTTATTTACTGTGTAAAAAATATATTTTACTGACATCGCCGTCGTACTTTAATATATGGTGCTGAAAACCTAATTGAATCAGGACCGTGAACTTATACTTCCTGTTTTTCACAAAATATCGTCAAGTCAATTCCTTTTTACTGAATTTTTTTGCATTTATCCTTCGGATTACTGCAATGGCGACGCCAGATGGAACTGTTAACAAAATGGCGCAATTCAAGTGGAGACAAAAAACTATTCGAGGCAATATTACTCATTTTTCTGTTGAAATAAGTAATTTAAAAGATGTTTCTTGAAGACGTGGAATATATTTACAATCGTTTAACTGCTACCTTTAATGAAAGGAAAATAACTGATAATGGAATACATAATTTACTTTCTGATGAAGAATACGAAAATAATATTTTACAGTGCGAAAGCTATAACGATAGTGCCGAATTTGCGATTTTTAAAGCTAAAAAATAATCCAAAATAAATTAGTGCCAACAACCAATAACTCTACTGATTTTGTATTATTATTAATAATAATTTGGCGATGAATTTAAAACCTTGTATTACACCGCTTGCTATTCAATCGTGTACTGTAAAACTGCCTACAATTAAGCTAGAACCGTTTAGCCCAATAGCTTTAACAAGCTGTCTTTGCAAACTCTTTGAAAAAATGATTAATCGACGACTTATTTACTTTTTGGAAACAAACAAAATTCTTAGTCCATTTCAAAGTGGCTTTAGAAAGGGATGATCTACTTTAGACAATATTTTAAGCTTAGAAAACGATATTCGTTCTGCTTTTTTGCAGAGGAAACACTTGGTGGCCATCTT
>JAPMOQ010006663.1:0-15638 GCA_026543055.1 Argiope trifasciata
TGTATATATTTATTCCTGTGTTGTTCTATCAATTTATTATTGTGTTTTAATAAAAGCTGGTTGTTTTTAAATTGGTGTGATTTTATTTGAGGAGTATTATTTGAGAGACCCTTAACCCAATGAATGTGTTATGAGGAGTATTAATATGGTCCGTCAATGTGTAAAAGTGAAAAAATAACAGCCATTTTTATTCTTATTGCCCTGAAGAAATTAAAACAGTTAATCATCATTCTTCTTAATATATTGCTTCATGTGGTCTTTTAAGCGAATACGAAAGGGATTTTACTGTTTGATTTTTTTTTCCTGTTTATGAGTTCATTTTTTGTTGAATTATACTGATTTTTATACATAAGTTTAATGCTATTTTATATCTTAAAATTTGTCCTTAAATATTTTGTTAAATATAAATATATTTAAAAAGACCAAATACCAATAAAAATTTTTAAAAACATGTTGAAAAAGAACTTCTGTGCAAATCTTAGATCTCCTTAACAAATCTTTTGTAAAATTTTAGATCTAGGTATTTACAGACAATACATAATCCCTAGAGTGTTTTAGTATGTTATGTATCTACTAAAGGGAAAGTAGAGTTCTGAGAGAAATCTATTGAAACTTTAAAAATAGTCCAACTAGACATGTCTGTTTCCTAGAAGTTATTGGTTTATCTGACTTTTCATTGAATTTTTTTTTTCATTGTGTTACGGATTTCTTCTATATTAATCCGTCGGGTTCTTTTTTACCTCGTAGTATATATAGTGGTTGTGTATGGTGTTAGATGATGATGAACACACAGAGCAATGATCAGTCCTTTAGTTGACGGACACAACACAGACGTTTATTTACAGGAACCGGACAGGACACAGACGACAAATATTCACAACACAAATATGTACAGGTGATAGTTATTTACAGCCGAGACGTACACACAGGACAACACACTGCAGATAGTAGTCCACAGGCAGAAATTCTGTAGTGACAATGTCCACAGAGCGGTTAGACAGGATTCAGCCGGAGAGGGAATCTTTAAGGGATTCGCTTTACACCTCCTGGGTCTCTCCAGAACAGGCTGATCTATTCCTTTGTCTCTTCTTGCCCCTGCTGTCGACTTACTACTTCGCACAACGGGACTACTCCTTAGTTTGGGACAGCTCCGTTCCCGACGACGGCACAACGGGCTACGACACACGACGCAGGCTTCGTCAGTATATGCCACACAGAGATTAGCAGTCCTCCGTTCAGGACTCCACAGTTCAAGACCTCTCTCTCTTAGGTCTTCCCGATTAATTCCACAGCGCTTCTTGTTCTCGTTGAACACTAGGCCGTTTAGCTTCGGCTTATCTCCACTGCCGCACTTCGGCTTGACTCCACTGGATTCTTCCTTCTTTCCCTTTTCTCCGCTGCTTCGCTTCGACTTTATCCGTTTCGATTGATTCACTCGATTTCGCCCGATTGATTTCACTGACTTGGCTCAGCCGCCTGCCTTATATAGTGATGGAGGGCGGGGCTAAACATCTTCTGGACCAATCAGGAGCGTTCTGGATGGATCTCGGCTCCTAGTGGATGGATCGGGAAAATTCTCGATGTTTCGGGTACTTTCCATTTTGTCGCCAAATTCGTCGCCAAGTCGCCAAATGGTCGCCAAGTTTGTCGCCAAGCCTTGGGACCTCTGACGTCACACCCATTCACTATTCAATACACATTACTGTCAATCTGTCTTCCTTACATTGGCAGTATTTGCGCGGGAAAGCAAAACCACAGGTTCGTAACAATTGGATAGAAAGACTAATGGCAGTTGAGGCATGTTACATATGTTGTGACTGCAAAGTCCTCCAAGTTCCCATAACAAATGATACCTCTGAGGGTACTGAATCAGGTGTCTGATTCGGATCTAAATTCTGACTTGCAGATGGTTGAATGAGTTTGACCCCACCCCCTAAGAAGGTTATATCATGCGTGTTCGAGCAAAGTCGTATTTTCACCTTAACGGTGCTCGTTAACTACAAAAGGCGCACACCTTTGCCTTAATTTGAAAGAGCTCCACTCATTTGGGCTTGGTATGACAAAGTGGCATTAGACCCACAACCACCACTACTGATTTTTCAATTTAAAACTAAAAAAACCTCCCTGGATCTGTCATGAGTGATAATACTATAAATGCTTGTCAGGGTAAATTGATTCTGACTAAAATTAGCTTCTCTTACATTGCTAATATCCTTCTGCCATTTCTTTAAAAAATTCAGATATCTAAATCGATAGTGTCTGTCTTATAAATGCAGTTAACACATTTCCTCTTATAGTGTATATACATATAAAGAAGACATGTAATTTTTTTTTCCAGATTTGAGTGGCAATCCTCTTTAACCCACTTTAACTATCTAATTAGTGTTATTCATATTTGCTGAAAGAAAACAAGAAATGTAGAATTTACATTAGCATTTGTATCTTAATTTTTTGAAAAAATAAATAAATCTTAGTTTTTGCATGAAATGTCTGAGCTGTCAAAATCCTTTTCTTTAAAATAAGATAATTTTTTTTTTATTTGGATATTTTATCTTTTCAAACCAAAAATTATTCAGTCTATCTGAACTCTGAAATTATTTTAATGAAAGTAAAATAATATTCAATAAAATAAATTTTGTAACTGATGTGTGGATAGTTTAAAATATATTTTCTACAGTTTCTGCTATAGTCTCAACAGGAAATTCTTTAACAAATTAAAATAGATTTTTATTATCAAGATCCTAATAATATTACTTGCATTTAGTTACTGTAATAGTAATCAAAAGTATGTTTTATTTACTTATAACTGTTTTTACTCTAAGATAAATAAAGAATATACAGATCTTACAAGAATAAAAATAAATGAATTAGTTTTTCTTAATGTCAAATTGGATTTAATTATTTGAAAAATTAAAAAGTAGCCATAAATGATTAGAAAACTTCAAAATTCTACATTGAATTCTTACATTTAAATAATATCCAAGTGAAGCATCATTTGCTATTGTCTAGTGCCATATTGATATCCTCATCTCTTGTTTTTGAGCTAACATATTAAACCTGAACTAAATTGTTTGAATCTCAACTCTCATTATCATAGATATGCAATACTTGTAATAATTTTTTCTGCATCTTCTATCTCATTTTCTTCTATTATCTTTTTATAATTTCAGTTTGGAAACAAAGATAATTTCTGATTCATTAGCAAATAAGCACTTCAAGTAACCTCAACAGTGTCATTCAGGACCTTCGGGAATTTATGCTGTTGTATGAAAATAGATTTTTATGAATAAAGAATTCTGTTCAACTCATGAGACTCATTTTATGAGCTTGAACTGAATTATTTAATTAAGAAACTTATTGTAAAGGCAAGGGAAGAAAGGGCTTATTCAGAATTTATCTAAATTTGAAAATTTCAATTTTCAAAAATGAAATTTATAAATTCCTCATTTGTTGCACCTTCAGCTTACTTTTGTTAGAAAAGAGGATTTAATATTTTTATAAAAGATATAGCTTTATGATGACAGTTAAAATAATTATGTATATATTTTTCTTTCAGATCGCTTTGGTCAGGTTGTATCTTTTAACCTCTCGGATATTGGTGAAGGAATATCTGAAGTTACAGTTAAAGAATGGTAATGTAAAAATTAATTTTTTATTTATTATGATATTATGTATGTTATTAAATTTTTGTGCATATCTTGCTTTTATGATTTTCATTTTATTTTTGAAATTAGGAAAGTTGATTATATAGAAGATGCATTACATTGCATCATGATACAGAGTTGAACAACTCTGAATATTATCTGTATGTATTTTTAAGCTATATCTATGCCTTGATTTGGCTTATAACATTCTGTGATACAGTATTACAAAATTTTATTTCATGTTCTTTACAATTAAGATATCTTTACAATTCTGTGGTCACAGAAACACATTTACCTGTAATATGAGTACTTTTTATTTCTTGTGTATTGCCAATTCTAGTTATGATTGATTTTAGAAAATTCATTATGTAGAATAATGATATCGTTCTGTATATCGAATTTTTAACTCATTCTTTGCTTTTTGAAATAATCTTATACCTTGATCTTGATTTACCATATACATCTAATTTCTGAAATCAATAATTAATGTGAAAAGTCAGTTTTTGAAGTCAGCGTTAAAAATGGTTTAAAAAATGAATATAACTAGTGAATTGTTTATTAAGGATTATAATTAATTAATATTTTCAAACATTTGTTGTCTCTGATTTAATATAGTTAAAATTCGTTTATTTCTGAGTAAAATATTGATTCTAGGTACATTAAAGAAGGTGATAAAGTTAATCAGTTTGATAGCATATGTGAAGTTCAGAGTGACAAAGCATCTGTGACTATTACAAGCCGCTTTGATGGGATCATAAAGAAGCTTTACTATGAAGTTGACGGCACTGCAAAAGTTGGATTGCCTCTTGTTGACATTGAACTTTTTGAAGAAGATAGTTGTAAGATATATTTTTAAAAAAAATAAATTTTATGATATTTTATTATGCAATGTTTAGAGACAGGAATTTTGATGAAACCTGTTAAACACTGATATTTAATGAAATGTAGAGTCTAGATATTTAAAATTTATTTTCTAGCGACAATATTTAAGCCTTTTTTTATTTTTATCTTTAATACTTTTTATTATTTAGGTTCTTCATGTTAGGTTTTTAGTAAGCTTCCTAAGAAATAGTGAATAAAAATTCCACAAATATTTCTTCTCCATTCCTTTTTAATTGACATAAAATATAAAATTTTTAAAAAAATATCTTGCATTATGTGTGTATTTTTCTTTTTATGTAATTATATTTTACTTTATTTCAGTTGAAACTTATTGTCAAGATTGGAATGAAAATTCAGTTATCTTGTGAGAACATGTTGTTTTGGTGTAAAGTTTTTAAATCATCAAAATTTATGAGCAATAAATCGAGGATTTATCACTTTAGAGACCAATTTTTTGCTTTTGTGATTGTTAGGAATTGATGGACAACGTTGACACATTTAATTACTTCTTGCCAACAAAAAGTTGCTATGCAAATGTCTGCCATCAATTCTCCTGTCTGGCCAATAAAAGGCATTGTTTTTAGAATTTATTGTCTGAAGAAGATCAAACAATGAGGGGAGATGTGTATATATCAGCTATAAAAGCCAACTTAAAAGGAAAATAATGGAATCAAAATTAAATCAAATAGAAAAGGAATCCAGCTTGAATACTTTTTCAAGAGTTACCCTCATGCAGAGATTCAAAATATTTTTTTTTTCCTTTTCCCTATGAGGAATTAGGCATTTATTTCAACAGTATTGATCCTTTGTTTATGTATCATTCATTGTTAAAAGAACTCTTCAGTAGGAAATTTGTTTGGGGGTAAAAGCCATATTTTTCTATTTTTTCAAACAGCACTTCTCTATTTGTGCTAACAGCATATGAAAATTGAGACCAAAATTGATTGAAAATATTTAAAATTGCACAGACAGTTAACTTATTTTGTGAATGCTTCTCCATCCTAATGCCTGTAGGCATATAGGAGCATGAGAAAGCTACTACTAATAATATATTTACTAAGCCACTAATAATATTGACCTCATTCAGTGTTTTTCTCAGCAATCTAAATTTTTATACTTATCTATCCTCCAAAGAAATTTGGTGCCTCAAACCGACAGTCTCAGGTCTTAAATTGAAAGTTTCAAAGACCCTCAAACTGCCCCACTGAAAGTGAGAGTTATTTTATTAGGAAGTTTAGCACTCAAATTTCAAACATTAGAATCTAGAAGGGAATGAAAATTTATTTACTTTATTTAAAGACTTTATTACAAACATGAATCAGGCAAAGTTAAATAAATGTGTATAATGCCAGCACATGATTAGTGTCAAAGTGAGAACATGTTATCCTGATGGTCTATATTTCTTTATTGATCTGTTTTTATTACTGTAGCTAGTTCGGATGAGCAAGTTGATCAGGTGCAAGACCAACTGGCTGCTCCTGCAGGTGGAGCTCAATCAGAATTCTTCAAGCTGGCAGCTAAAGTTCTTACAACTCCTGCTGTGAGAAAAATAGCAGCCGAGAATAATGTACGTATGAATTTTGCTATGCTTTGTAAAGCAATATTTACCTTTATGTATTCGATTTTAGCTCATAATATACCTGCTACCATTTGGGATGTGAAAATATCTTCATGGCTCTTTTTTAGAAATATAAATACATTTTACGGTAAAAAACATAGTTTTATATGTTAGAGTATATAAACTTCTCATATCTGTTAATTTGATTTTAATCTGAATGAAAATGTCAGTTATGCCAAATATTTTTAAAATTGAATAACTTCTAAAAATTAAGACTTAGCAAATAACTTTTGGAAGTCTCCAAAAGCTTAAGTTAAAAGTTTTGCCTTAAGATTTGTCAGTGTGATGAGCAATAAATAAAATTTAAAATAATTTCTGTTCTCAGTCAAATCATAATATATACAAGTCTGTCCCACATACAAAAAAAAAAAATAGTTAAATAATAAAAGCTTAATTGCAAGCGTTGACTCAAACCTGTAACCCTTTCACTTTCACCTTAAACTATCAATCTGTTTCAAATTCATATGGATAGAAATCTGTGAAGAAATAAAAATTGATGTATTGATCTTAGTAAACTGTTAAAAAAAGATTTTAACTATTATAATGAGTAATTTTAAAAATGGAAAATTATAAACTGTCTTGAAAAGAAAGCGTTTATTTTTAAAATCTATACCTTTTCAGTTTTTTGCCTTTCTTTGAATCTGCTATTCCACTTAAAGGAATATTTTAAACTGATAAGTTAAAATAGTGTTATCTGAAATTTCTGTAGTGCTAATTTTTTCAAATGTGACTCTTAGGTGCTTAAAGATTCATATTATTTTTCTTAATTAAATATTCTTTTTTTTATTTTTAAATAATTTAAAGTATTGGAACTAAGATGATAAATGTTTCAAGTTGCTGTATTCAAATCCTTTGAAAAGTTAATATAATTTTGATATTAACTTTTCAAATGGTTTAAATTAGGAAATTATTCAAAATATTTATTTTTACCGCTGGAATACTTTAGTATGGATTTACCTTTCCATCACATATTAAACTCAGAGAAGGATATAATATTTATAAACATTATAAAATGTGTTAGTTTCATAAATGATATTATTTATTAAGATAAATCTGTTGCATTATAATAAATTATTCTCTAGAATTTATTTCAGGAAATATTTTGGGGAAAAAAATATAAAAGCTGGAATGTTTAAATGAATGCAGTATATATCTATAAAATTAAAAATCCTTTCTTCTTTTTTAGGTAAAGCTTAGTGAGGTTATAGGAACTGGAAAGGATGGTCGTATTTTAAAGGAAGATGTGTATGCTTATTTAGAGACAAGAAAACTAAAAGAAGTAGAAGGTATATAACATCCCTCTGATTGTACTGTGTCCATACCTGTCATTTGTCCTTTTGATTCTTTCTTTATTTCACAGAGCTCACAATGTCATTAAATATGCTTAAATTTGAAATCCAATTTTAAGTACCTTAAAAGTATTTAAAAAAAATATCCCTAAAAAGTGCGTTTTGAAGAGCAGAGGTAATTTTTTGTTTTGCTTTGTTTCCCCATACTCTTAAAGGCTTATTTAACAGAAGTATCAAGAAAGAAAAAAACACCAAAAAAGAATTCAGATGAAGAATCCAGAGTGAAATCGATACAAGGATTCCAACTTTTATTAAGATAATGCTTGTTAAACCTTTTTTTCCATTATCTTTTTTTCAACAGTAACTGGTAATTTGTTCATTTTAATACATTAAAGGCAGGGGATCTTGACAAGTGTGCTAGGTAATGCGTATCTAATCATAGACTCCCACCTTGAATGTGTTAAAAAATATTGTAAAACATCGCAGATCTTTATTGTTAATTTTATAGAAGCAGGCTTAATTTTTTGGTATTGAATAGTTTTATTCCAGTATGCATAGCATCATGAAAAATTCTTAAATTTGAAAATCACATTCAAACACCTTGAAAGTATTTAATTTTTTAAAAAACTGCTTAATTTTCTCAAAGTGCAAAGAAAACTTTCTAAGTGGTGCCAGCTCATAATAAGTTAAAACTTAATAACTTTTTTTTTCTTCCATTTCCTCTTTCTTCAACAATGTGTGCATTATTTTTCTGTTGAAATACTTGACACCTTTTGCACCATTATTAATGATAGCTACAATTTTCTTTCGATATGGATCATGTGCTGCTTTGGTTCTAGGCACCATCTGCCACATGCAAAGTGTATCATGGTTGAGTAGGTCAAGTCGATAAAAATTAAAATTTCATCACTATACTATAACCTTAACTTTTTTTCATATGATTCTTGCACAAATATCTTATAGTACCTTAAATCAAAATTTTATTTACAAATTTTTAATCTCTGTGAATGGTAAGATAGTTATAGTCTGATATATCCAGATAGTTTTTTTTTTTTTTTTTTTTTTATAATCATCACATATATAACTTCCTATTTGTTATTCATTTGTGTAAGATAACACACCAAGATGCTAAATGATCATTACTCTAGTTGTACTGAAAAATTAAAAACAAAATAATAATAACATTAGGTTTTATTTTCTGGTATAAAAGGTAAGATAAACTCTTGTATAAAATAAAGTGCAATTTTTTAGCCTGCAAAATGAGTTATTATTGATCATTCTTGCTTAATAATATTGCATCATGATGATTTAAAAAAAATTATGATAAGAATCATGAATGAAATGTGAATGTCATTCAAAGTTAATATTCTGATTTTTTTCTAATTGCTAATTCTGAATGTATATTTGGATACATTAGAAGAAGATATTATTTGCTTTTGTCATATACAGCAAAAATTCCGTATTCGCGCTTCCCTTATTCACATTTTCACTATTCGCGGATTAAAAAAATGCGACCCAATTCCTATATTCGCAAATCTTATAAGTACATACATAATAATAAAAGGATTCCAATTGGTATCCAACCCAATATCCTTTGTAAATGCCATCAAATGCACTAAGAGAAAATTTAAATCGATTTTATTACTACTTTGCCTGAAGTATGTTGTTGAATGATATCGCCAAGGACTTTGACATAAGCCGCCTTCGCCGCGATTGGTGTTTTCGAGAATGTAAACAAACAGGATGAAAGCAACCTTATTACTCAATGAATAAAGTATATTTGTAGAATTAACAATTAAGAAATAAGATAGAACTAATGATGAAGAAATGAAAATTTACTCTCCTCATTCTGAAGATTAATTTGAATCTGATGCAAAGAAGGCAGATCTCAGACTATTTTAACCATTTTAATATAACGATTAAAGACGAGCAAATTATACGAATACAGAATGGGTGACTCAATTGAATACAATAATCCACCGGAAACATGAATAAGATAATAATTTTTTTGCTGCTTCTTCATTGGTGCCACACCTCTCTGAATTGAAGGATCTTTTAAAAACTGCCAAGCAAGAGAAAATTACAAAATTCTTTAAACCATTGCCTAAGCCTTAAGATAATCAAAATGTTCAAAAACTATAATCAAATTTATCTATCTATATATCTATATCAATCCGTCCATCCATCCATATATATATATATATATATATCTTATACTCTAATACGAGGATTGGTTGCCTAGTCGAAAATCGCCCCAGAATTAATAAACTCCGGTAAACTTGGGGGTCTGGGGTTTTTGGCCACGAGGAATCGATTGGCACCGGTTTTGAAGCGCTACGGTTGAGCAGTTCGGAGTTACAGATAGGATATTTTCAAACTTTATTAGTTCGCCATAATGGCTAATAGGTTTCAAGCCGTAACGTGCTGCCATCTATAGCCAATATGGCGAACTAATAAAGTTTCCAGAAGATGATCCAGAACTCAAGGAACTGATCTCGAAATGGATGATCCATAACCCGAGTGGTAATATGAACCCAAGCGCTCCGTGCATGGTCAGCAAACATGGAAGAGACCAGTGCAGATGAGGATTTCCAATGGAACATCAAGACATGACATCGCTGGTGGACGATGAAAAGCCGAGGTTTAACCGGTTATCTTTTCATCAATGGTTTCACAAATTTTCTTATGGCATGTATTGTTTTGATAAATCACAATTGGAAAATTTAAATCTTCGAGTTAGCTTCGATACCTGTTTTCTCCGAGCGGAGCTCGGTCACCCGCTGGTATATATAAATTGAACATATACCCTGCGAATAAACAGCTTTTACTGTATGTTTTTTATAAGAATATTTGTATCATAATTTAGTTTAAATATTTATTGAATTGAATTGTTGAAAATAGGTTCCTTCTATGTTTGAGTAAATTTGTAATTTATTATTGTTTTATGAACTTATATATTCTTTCCAGTTACTCCAATGCCAACAGAATCTTCCAAACCTGTCATACCTGCTGTAGAATCTCCAAAGAAGCCAACTATTGATGTTATTATCCCTGTTGGTAAAGATAAGACAGAACCCATCAAAGGCTATAAGAAAGCTATGGTAAAAACTATGACCAAATCTCTCTCAATACCAAGTTTCAGCTATTGTGATGAAATTGATCTTACCAATTTAGTACAAATGAGGGGAAAATTTAAAAGCATAGCCGAGGGAAAGGGAATTAAATTTTCATATATGCCGTTTTTTATCAAGGTAAGTTACCTTTTTTTATAAACATTCTTTAATTTATTTAAATGGACTAATTACTGTTCCTTTATCCTAGTTTTTAAAAAATTATTTTTTATTCTTTAGGCTGCTTCCTTAGCTTTGATGGAATATCCTATTTTAAACTCTTCTGTTGATGAAAAATGTGAAAACTTGTTTTATAAGGTGAATATAAACATCTTGTGAATACCTAATTTTTATTCTATTTTTCAGAAACAAGCTCGAGCTCTGTTATGTTTAAATGTGGAATTGAAAATTTTACTCTTAAGGTGAATTGTTAAATTACAATATTTTTGAAGTATATCTAGTTCCATGAATAAATTGAAGCATTCTTTAAACCCTTCGATTGAATGTCTTAAATATATGATGTTCTAACTATTCCATTCTGATTATATATTTTTTAATATTTTGTGTGTGTGCGTGTCAATGTGCTTGTAAAGGCCTTATCACACGGTGAAATTTTGTAAGAACTTTTGCATTTCTACCCCCAAAGTTTTATAATCGACAATTCATAACCAGTTTGAAAATGTCATCGGAAATATTGTCCGCAAACGAAATTCAACCAATCATGTGAAACTTTGAAGTGACGTCACACAAGTGACATCACTTTCTTTGTCGTTTGCTGATGGAAAGTGCCGAAGATATTTTGCCGTGTCATAAGGCCTTAAAGTGCACACTTATTTTTTGAATGGCTAATCCTTTGACACCTATTTAAATTTTGTTTATTTAACTGAGCTTTTTACCTATGTTATGCCACTTTTGGCATATGTAAAATCCAGTGAGATGAAACTTTAATGGGACATAAGTTTTCGATAATTTCTTTTGTGGTGTACTTTATTAAATGTCTTCTTTCCTTTGAAAATTACCATTTGTTGAATCAATCTTGTCAAACAATAGTTTTTATTTTTTAAACAATTCTGCTAATTCTGATATTTAAAATTAAAAAAAAGTTTTAAGAAACCTTTATGATTCAGATTGTATCGTTTTTTAAAAACTTTTATACAATTTCTTTGGTTTCCCAGGGAAATTTTTCTTTCCTGGTATGTTAAGATTTGCCTGACTAATATAGAGCATTACTGAAAAAAGGGGTGTGAAATTTAGAGGGCAATTACTTTTTGAATTTTGTGATTCACTAAGGGTAGACTTTGTAAAATTTTAATTAGAATTTCAGTTTAAAAATTAAAATTCTAATGTATTTCTCATGTAATATTTAGGGATATTTTGACAAAATTTATTTTTGTAGCTTTTAAAGGTGTTTATTCAATATTTTCCGACACTCTTCTGTGAATTTGGTTGCTGCTTTTTACTTCTTATGGCCTTTGAAGATTCATATTAACTGTGTTATTAATAGAAGGATTTTCTCATTAATAGTTTTCAAATCTGACTTTCTCTTATAGTATTTTGATAGATTTAATTCTCTTTTATAGCTTCAGAAAAATACTAGCCATTTTCTTGCATTAAATTCTTGCCTGTCTCATTTGTAAACACAGTTTTTTTATGCACATTCAGAATTGACATATTTATTTGTATAAACAAACTGCTTATTAAAAGTACATATCTGATTTAAAAAGATTCCAGCATTTTTATTGATTGTTTCCCCCCCCTCCAAAGAATATGGAAAAGTGCTTCCTGTTAACTATCCCAGGAAGGGGGGTGAAAGTGAAATATTTCTGGCTGTTTTATAGAAGTCTTGGTGTATGCAAGACTGTATGAATGACTGAATATCGTGAAATAATATGACTTTTTCGTAAGAAGTAACGAGTTTGAAAATCTAAACAGGAATTTTATTATTTACATTTAATAATTACTTAATTTCCTTCTTTAGCACTTCATATGGATAGTATTTTTTTAACTTTTTTTGTAAATTTAGAATTTGTGGCTTGTTTTATTTTTTTCTGTTAATTATATATTTTTCACATTAACACGTATTAAGTAGTAGTATACCATTTATATTACTTGTTAATTTGGAATCATATTAAAATACTTTTTTATGAATTTTTTGGTAAAATATTGCAAATTGCAAAAGAATGTGTGGGGCTATGGCTTTGCTTTGTTCTTTGTATGTTATTCTTAAAAGGGCTAAGTACTTAATTCCATTTTTGGTCTCAATTTTTTTTTTTTTATTAACTTGTGTTAAGCAAAAATATTTGAGGGTTGGAATTGATGCCATCTAGTAATTAAACTGCATGTAAAAAGTAGAATTTTGATGAAATTTTTCTTGGATGTATTTTAATATCTGAATCATTAGATTTTTTTTTTCTAAAAAAAAAGGTAACATCTAATAAGTATAAAATCTTAGTAGTATTTAATATTCAAACCATTGTTTATCTGTCACTGACATTATTAAATGCTCATTAGATTATAACTCATAAAATCTATTCTTAAACAAATGTATATTTATATATATTGTAATCTGATTAATGGATTTATTTCGGTCCTTAATTAAGATGATCAGGTTTGTAATGTAAACTTGATTTTTATTTTGTCATTTTATAAAGGCTTCTCACAACATTGGTATTGCTATGGACACACCACATGGTCTTCTTGTGCCGAATATAAAAAATGTTCAGAATCTCAGTGTTCTACAGATTGCTTCAGAATTGAACAGGTTGCATGACTTGGGACGTAAAGGAAGCCTCAACCAAAATGATCTTAGTGGAGGGACATTTTCCCTATCAAACATTGGAGCTGTGAGTTACGGCATACATTATCTTGCGATTTATATGGTTACTTTTTATATTATTTGATATTAATACAAAAATAGTATATATGCTATAGAGATTTTACTGCCTTTATAAATATGAATTGAATATTATTATTTTTTGTTTTTTATGCATATATTATTTTTCTGTTGAAGAGTTTTTGAATTTTGTTTTTACTGCCTTTTATTGTTTTTCTACAGTCTTTAGAGCAAGAACATAAAACAAATAAATTGAACATATATACATGTCTCACAAAAGAAAATTAAATAAGCATGCAAAATTTGGGTTTTAAATATATTTAATATTTTGAATCAAAATGGTAATTTTTAATTAATGTCAAAGTCATTGACAGAATCATGTTTTATTAGTATTACATGATTCCGAAAATTGTACAATTTGGTGTCAGAACCCTAAATTTTTAAAAATTATATCTTGCTATTTTTCTGTTTTTTTCCTCAGGAATTTGATCAATAGGCCATTCATTATTTTGAAAAAAAATTTCAATATGATTTTTCTAATTATAAAAAGACAAGATTTTACTCATAAAGTGAAAAACTTAATATTTTAAAAACTTTTCTCATTAATTGATAAATTCTATGTATTGTTTATATTTCTGATACACATGTCCTTAATTTATTGCATAAAAGATTTGGTCATTTAATTGCATGAGATTCAAAAGATTTTTCAAAAATTAATTTTTATGGATATGAAATTTAAAAAGAAATATTGATAAGTGTAATATTTGCTGTTTAAAACTAATAAGGCATCATTCATAATAGTGATAAAATTAGAACGTCTAATGTACAGGAACTTGTTATAACAGGTGTATGGGGACCAGCTCCGGTTAAATCTTTAGATTGTGCAAAATATTTCTTTATTATTTTTGATCATTATTCTAGATATCTAGAATATGCTGTAGTATATTTAAAAAAAATAATAATGAAGTGTATGAAAAAGTAATGGAGTGATTAACTAATAAATAATTTGAAAAATTTATATTAGATAATGGCACGGAATTTTGTGTAGATTACTTTAAAAAATATTTAATAGTCAAAAGTATAAAATTGAATGTTCTAATTTTTATTCACTTGAGATTAAAGGTATTGTCAATTGATTTAATCAAACAATGATTGAAAGGTATAGAACTGTGTTGCATGAAAGTAAACTTTCATAAAATTTGTGGGCAGAAATTGTAAATACTCAGAGGGTTAAGCCACTTGATTTGACAGGTTGTAAAAGTATTGAATTATAACTCATTACATTTTTATATGAACTAATTAACTGCTAATCACTTATTAATATGTTATTTTTATTACTATTACTTATATTTATTTGCATCCATATAAATGGTACTTTATTATTATATTCAGATTTCCCCTTTTACTATAATTTCAAATCTTTAATTGAGAAGTTGCCATTTATCTTTGGAAAAATGATTTTATTGAGGAATGCTTGTTTTCTTGCAATATTAATTTGACTATACTTTATATTTATGACTAAAACTTTGAGACTAATATTAAATTTTTGATTTCAGATTGGTGGTACATATGCAAAACCTGTTATTCTTTTTCCTGAAGTTGCAATTGGAGCTGTTGGCAAAATACAGGCAAGTATTAAAGCTTTTGTTGGAAAAAATGTGTTTATAATATGCATCAAATAATTAAAATTTTAGCATTTTTTTTTTTTCCTTTTGATATTTCTATGACATTCCAAGATTAATAGAATGCACCAGATTAGTTGTATTATTTTAATGATGCACGAATTCTTGGTACATAAAATAATTTTTTACTTTTGATAAAATTTTATTCAGATTAGTGATATTCACTTTGAATAGTTCTTCAGTGTTTTTTGGCATTGAATTGACAATAGCTGATATTTCAAACTTATTTGCTAAAAATTAAGAGACATTTCATTAAAAATATATAATGTAAAACAAAATTGGTAAAGATTTAGTATGATAGGAATATTTATTGTTGATAAGTGTAATGCAAGGTATAATAAAGTTGAAAAAGATTAAGATTTTTTTTAATTTGTCATTAACTCATAAGTTTTAATTGATATAACAGTATATCACCTAGAAATATATATTTGATGAAAAGAGAATTTTGTTGAAAATTATATTTCAAGAAATATTATTGGACTACTTGAGATATTATTAATGGCGAGATATTTTAAAATGCTAACTCTGTATTGTGCAAATTGTTGAATGATTTGAAAGAAAGGAAAGTTTTTACTTGACT
>JAPMOQ010006666.1:0-11126 GCA_026543055.1 Argiope trifasciata
CTTAAGTGGGAAACATTGAAAGATTTGACTCCTGTGTTAAGATTAATCTATAATGAAACTGTTTTATGATCTCAAAAATTAGAAAAAAGCAGTTCATGTTTATAAAAATATTGTTTTCATAAAAGTCCTATATAAATTAATACGATTAAAAATTTATTGGTAAATAATTTATCATTTGAAAATCTCCTTGCGGCGGAAACGTTCGTTATTCAGCTTCTAAACGTGACACTCCTTTTTGTGAGAACATGATGTTGTTTTGGTTTGCAGGTTTTGAAACTCGAAATCGCGAAGGCAATGAATAAAGTATAAATGGCAATTTTCATTTAAAATTTTTTCTTAACTAGCAAAAGAAGTTTTGGAGCTCGCATCAATTTCGAAAGAAAAAAATACATCGTATTTTTTTAAAAGTTGACGCATGTACATTAATATAATCACGTGATCAAAAAATGCTCACGTGAAAACTTTAAGTTTGGAATAAACGATTTTTTTAACCCTAGATTGTAGATTTGTAAATTTTCGCACCATGCCGCAATGATATCGCATGACGCAATTTTCAGATAATATTTTGTCTATAAATCTTAAAATATTGTTTTATCAATTCGTTCCAGACGCATCAATAAGGTGTCGAATACACTTCAGTTTCAAAAAATTTATCTGAATTGAAAAAATAGGTTTCAAAAAGACGATACGTGATATCAGCTTTAAAATGCCACTTCACATTACCAAAAATGCCAAGTAGCCAAAGTCGATAAACAAGATAACTGGCAAAATAAATAATAGTTGCTGAAGAAGTACTTGTCGGTTTCCATATTGGCATCAAATTCAAGAATTATATTAATGTAAATTTCAACCAAAATATGTCTGTTGTTTTAAAAATGCAATTGATGCATAAACGATTTCAAAGGTCCTTACCGGGAATTTAAAATAGAAAGCAAATAACAAACCGATATTGGTTATAACAGTATTTTAAAAGGAATGTGTGTGTGTGTGTGTGTGTGTGTGTGTGTGTGTGTGTGTGTGTGTGTGTGTGTGTGTGTGTGTGTGTGTGTGTGTGTGTGTGTGTGTGTGTGGGTGTGTGTGTGTGTGTGTGTGTGTGTGTGTGTGTGTGTGTGTGTGTGTGTGTGTGTGTGTGTGTGTGTGTGTGTGTGTGTGTGTGTGTGTGTTAACTATTCTATAATTATAACTACTTTTTAATAGTCAGTTATTCATTGGTAACGCATTCAAAAAAATTCACTCATTTTGCTGATTTTAACGTTACTATTTTTTGAAAACTTGTTGGCAATTACAACTTACCTCCGATATTAGACAAGTTGTAATAAAAAAACAACAATATTTAAAATCAGTTTCTCTTTACCATTATTTCATTAATCAAAATGCACAAGACATTTAGTAATTAATATCATTTGGTATAGTGATAATAAATGTTACCAAATAATTTCCGTTAAAACAAATATTTGTTTAATCAATCAGCATAAATATCAGTCTGCATCAGAGCTCTAAGTAATGCAAATAAATGATAAACTATTTTCTATCACTTACAATTTAACCCCAAATTTTGTTAAAAAAAGTATTTAGCTCACTTTCTTTCATATAATTGCAGACTGCGAGTCTAATATCTAGTATCTGTGACTGAAGTATCTTGTGTCTTGAGATACAATTCTAAGCGGGTTTGATTTATACTAAATCTGACGTATTCCTGCTAATGTAAAGCGGGCTCTTAACAGGATGTTACCCTCGTCATCTGAAAACTGTTCACTATTACGTAACCTGTCTCAAGGTAACGTTACAATTGTTTAAAAACTATGTGTTAATGTAGTATATTATAATAAAGGGTGATCAGCGAATAAGTCCTGATTTCAAAATTAAATATCTCTACAACAAAGATCGATAGAATTATGCGGTAAACTGTACGTTTATTAGCAAAACTGTAAAAATAATGTACAAAAGTTAGAAAATTTAGTTACTAAAATCGTTATCAGATGGCGCTCTGCGCTGAAAACTCTTTCTTTGAAAGGAGTCTTAAAAACAACAATAAAGTGATGCGGTCTTTGCAATCAAAATAAATTTTTTGCAAAATGCTCACCGTTCGAAACATTGAGGTGGCGTCATCGAACAATGAAATTTGACATCACGTCTTGCAATGTCTCAACGGAAATGGAATCACATGCAACACCAATCAACGATTCAAGCTCAACTAGAGTGGTGGGATTGTTTCTATAGTCAGTGTCTTTCAACGCTCCCCACAGTAAGAAGTCCCAAGGAGTCAGATCGGGAGTCATTTTTCATTTTTGATGTCACACTGAAAGCGTCTATGGGCATTGTGATTAGAGCGCCATCTATTAATGATTTTCGCAACTAAATTTTCTAAACTTTTGTACAGCATTTTTACAGTTTTGCTAATAAACGTACAGTTTACAGCATAATTCTATAGATCTTTTTTGTACAGATATTTAATTTTGAAATCAGGGCTTATTTGCTGATCGCCCTGTATACTAAAGTCAGAGTTGTAGCTCTCATCTCTATAAGCTAGATCAAAACCATTTCGATTTTTTGGGAATATGTATTCTAGTTAAAAATCCTCATTTTCGTAAGGAGATTTTTTACCTTGAATTTTTCTCTTTTCATTTTTTTTCCCTTAAATCTTTCGCTTACTCTTACCCTTTTTTGTTATTTCCATTTCTTACTATGCCGTGATCCTTTTCCGTTTCTTGTTTTTGCAAATGGGTCTATTAGGAAGGGAGTTTATTATATTATTATTATTATTATTATTAAGTCAGCTTTAGTTAGGCTGTTTTTATGTGAATCCTTAGGGAGATATCCGATCTTTCATGTTTCATACAAATACTTAAGACAGAAATTGTGATACGTGAATCAAACATAAATCAAAATAAATCTCGTAAGTTGTAATTACTCATAACTTGTCCCATCACATAGTCTCAGACATTTTTCTGGATTTATAAAAAATTACTTTGATTAGAAAAAAGTAAGCATTTTTAAAAAAATTTAATACATAGATGAAATAAATAAGTAAAAATATTTTTTTGAAAATAACAACTAACTTATCTTAAAGTTTATGAAATATTTATTTCTTTCATTAACTAGCTAAAGCGGAGCACATGTTCGCAATCTCTCCCATCTCATTTCGGTTGGGCTTTAACGCTGTTAGAGTCGAAAAGACCTGGCATAAGAATCATATTTAGCAAACATTTTGATTTAAAAATTAAAATTAAGGGAAATGGTTTCTTCGAAATTTTCTTGCACAATATCTAATTAAAGTGTTATCCCGACCTTGTGCTTCGCAAACTCATACTTTACCGCTCGGCCATGCTGACTATGAACAGATCTTCCTTTTTGCGACAATATTTACTGTCATTACTGAATCTATCATGTGATCCTTTGTGATTTGATTGGCAATTATTCTCTGGAACGCGCTTAATTGTACCCGAAAATTGAATTTGTATTTTAGACTTATTTTTCTCAATCGAGTTAGTTAAAGATCTGATACAAAACTGCACTTGTAAAGACGAAATCACATAACTAATTTGTTAAATTTAAGCCATTGCATTTTTGAGATATCGCATTTATATGTTTCTGAAAGTACAAACAGATAAACAATCAACCCTTCGTTGATTTTGTTTTAAATTTTGGCAGAAACTAGAAATACTAGAAATAATTAAGGTTTGTCCAATTCTTATCTACATAGCTCTCTTCGTTTTTGTAGTTATCGCGTTTCTTATACAACGGCCGTTTAGATGGACTTCCACTAAATGAATTTTGTTCAACATTTGGTAGAAATCTAGAAAATTGATTTAAAAATCGGACAAATTTCATCCGTCTAGCTTGAACGTCTTTGTCATAGACAGACTGACATTTTTCAAAAAAGTGTTTTCCGAACTTCGCTCAGATTTCGAGTCCAAATGTTCGATGTTTGCAATACTTTCTCTATACTGCAGTACATAAGAAAAGTTAGAAGTATTACCTCTGTGCAAAATCCATACTACAATTTGCACCTGTTCCAACTAGCACTGATCTGTCCTAAACGTAATAAAGAGAGTTAACGATTCGAAACGCAAAAGAAATATTTTTCAACTAAATAATAACTGTATTTCTAAAAATAAAATTTACCTTGAAGTCATCTTAGTACAACAAATATTATTGTGACTTATAACTTATTTTTAAAAATTCAAATTTCCTCTTAGTGTTTATTTATTTTTTTTTTTTTTTGAATTCGAGAGCTTTATCGAAAAGAAATGTGGTTGTATGAGGCTTTAAAAGGCACAAATATTGGAAACCTTTCAATCCATATTGAAAGAGGAGTGCATAGTCTCAAGAAAAGGCATTTGATTTCTCTTATATATGATTTTCTTTCCCTTATACATACATATATACAATATTCCCTGGAAAAATAATATGTGCATATATATTATTCTTCAATCCATCGAATAACTCTATAGTTTTTTTAATTCGTGAAACATGGAAAATATTGGTATTTGAGCTTTTAAAGGTATCATATCACGTTCCACAGAAAATATACGAAATCTTTCGATCCATAATGCGGAAAGAAAGAGGAGAGTAATCTCAAAGAAGGCATAATGCGAAAGAGACGCCAAAAAAAAAAGTAAAAGGACATCTCAAAAAAAGAGATTTATTCTAATGATAGAAAACTGAAACATACCTTCTTCTACATAACCATCCTGAACTCACTTTTTGGTTGTCCATTGGACAAAATGCGGCCGAGCATTCAGTTTTCCACGACATTTGGATCTGATTGCAGGTTTCCATTTAGTTCCCAACGCATCACAGTAATTAGTCTTTCGAATTGTCCTCAGTGGCTGACACCGATGGCTTGCGGATCATTCGTCGTCACATAAAGTAATTTTTCCCTGTTTGAAGAGCCGTAATCATCCATAGATCATTGCTGTAAATCGATACGTAGATCTTGCTGTAACTCCAACGTCACATTGAACAGCTATCTGCTCTTGCATTCGACGAATAATTTCCCCAAACTTAACACCTCCCTTATACAAAAGATTGAGATATTCTGGCTGACAACGCTGCGAATACGGTATGTTTGTTTATGCAACGTGAGGTTCCATTCCACGATGCGAAGAACTCGTTTGCGCGTCATATTCATTCTGCATGGTAAGAATCGGGGGATCAACAAGGCAATAATAAATTACATTCTATCAGACTCGCAATTGCATTATGGACCGCTCTTCTAGTGCGTGAGCTCGAGGTCAAATTGACTAGACTCCGCATTGGTCACACTCGTTTAACGCACAGACATCTTTTATTAGGAAATCGAGCTACTCTATACTCCAGATGTCAAACGATTTTAACGGTTTTTCACATTTTAAATGAATGCCCTGATTTTACTCAGCATCGATTGCGATTTTTTAATATTTCAACAATGGACTTGCAAATGCTTGTGGGGAAATGTCCCCACAAAAATCTTTTTGAATTTTTAAAAGCAATTGGGTTTTACCATCTTATTTAATACTTCCTTTTATTGTCATTTCTTACATCTTGTTTTTAATGTCGAGAGACATTACAATGTAATTTTATCAAATAGTTTTTACTTTTACATATTTTGATACAAGACAAGTATTTTATATTTTAACCATATGTCTGGTACAGTAAGGACAACTATGGCTCTTGCTCAACTAAACCACACAATCCATCCAATCCGTCATACAAAAAGCAAATCACTGTCTTCATTTCCACCTTGGTGAAGGTTGACAATGGAGATGCCATATTTAATGGTCAGCTATACCTTAAAGACTAGAGCAGAAATAAGAGTGATACGTTGTTTAAAAGTATTGCCAACCACACTGATTCAGCCCTGGATACTAGCAGTGTTACTAAACCCTGAAAAGAGAAATTCCCAAAGTCCCTTTGCTTTTTTACTTTCCCTCATATTTCCCATACTGGAGTATAAATATGATTAAATCTAAGTTTTGTAATAAGTAAATATTGTATCTATAATCAGCAACAATTTAAGCTGAGCTTACGTAGAAAACTGCATAGTAACGGAATGAGATATTTTGTCACCTAAGATACTGTGATGTGTCTCTTTTAAAAAGGTCGATTTCGTCTCATATTTTGACACATTTTTAGAATAAACAGCGATCAATTATTCATTTTAGGTTGTTTTGTTTCTAAGTTTTAACGATTTTGTGAAGTTGCATTTGTTTTTATTAATTATAATTGCATATAATTAATATTGTTATTCAAAGGGACTCTTTTAGTTTAGGATTATGAAACAGAAAGAAACCAATTATATTTGAAGACAATTCAATACTTACCATTTTAGAAGTGTAGAAAAATGAAAAAAACTTAATGAGGTAATTAGACTTCCCTTATATTCCAGGACCACCACTGTAGATGAGTAATAATATCACTTTTGCAATAATAAACCCCATTCGTTGAGACGAAATATTTATCCAGACGTCGTGCACATAAAATAAACACAAATGACATTGAGAATTAAAGACATCTTAAATTTCAGTTTACAATCTAACCCGAGGACCTTGTTTTGGTGTTTTCTGTAAGAGGACTCGGGATCAGCTACTCGAGTGCAACAATGCTGCTGTTGAGTTTCACAAGTCCAAGATGGGAGGAGTTTCTGACAATGCTAATCTAATATTTCATCATTTATTAGCATTTGTGTTTTGCCAAATTATTTATTTGACTGCTAGTTTAATAACATCTTCCTTAATCGACATGCCTGCAACTGAGTGGCCGTAGGCATCTGCCTATTTTACTCAATAGGAATGCTACCTTCTGAAATTACGGGCGGCCGCATCATATATTAATGGTGCAATGCATGCTTTTACACATCACAGCTCAGAACCATTAAAAAAACAAATCTCAAATTCAAAAATAAAGTCTAGCATATATTGAGATATTTAAGATTGCAACAGCTACATAACTTTACTACCTTCTCTTTTGAACAACAGATTGCATTACCTTATTAATATCATGATATATTGATTTTTCTTGAGGGTCATTATGAGATTGTATTCTCGTAAGTGTCGTGTATTTCGTTTTCGTATTATCTTGCAAAATGTGAAACTTAGAACATAATTAAATAACTATTCCTGAAAGTCGTCTTTTATTTCCATCGACCTTATAATGTAGTTACACCTCTACAAGATATTTTTGTTACAATGGATAAAAATTAAATTGAATAATTTTATTGCAATAATTCATTTCACATTTGGCTTTTTTTTTAATTCAAATATTCCAATTTTAAATTTACCTCAAAAAATTTCGTTTTAGCAATCGTGATGATCTACATTTCTTTGAAATCGTAGATGGTTGAATTATCCTTAAAATATATTTCTACCTTTTCATATACGGCATATACTAAGTACTGTAATCATCAAAAAATGTGAACTCGAGACATTGACGAATATCTAATCATAGTAAATTTAACACATTAAATTTATTCACATTAAACAAACTAAATTTCACGTCAAATTAAATTAAAGTAAATGAAATTTAAAATAAATATATGAATTAAACTAAATGAAATGTGGTATATTATCTTGTGATTATAGTTGTTTTTTTTACATCAGATTTTCATTTTAGTTGGATTAAAAAATGTATTCAAAATAAACACTTGACTTTCTAATACTTGTGTATTATCCATAATTGATAGCAAAAATAAATCACCAGACTTAGTAGAAATGTTAAATTCAAGCCAATTATCGTTATTTCCTAACTATTGCTCACCATTGATATGTAATCCTTATACATGTACCAATTTTCTCCTTTATACCACGACGTAGAAAACTTTGGTGGACGTCATACACAAAATAAAAATCTGAGCACTCATGGTGTACGCAACCTTTCACAAAGTCCATAATTTTATGCGATATCAGAGGTGTAATATTTTTTATTAGAAAGTATGAAAGAAAATTTGGAATGACAGCTCCCGATAGTCGATTTATGATATTCATAAACAGACAGGATTCTATGAAGGGCTCTTTCGGCTACAAAAAGCTCTTTTTCTTTACTTATCTATTAAATTATGTCAATGTTTAACTACCAAACAAGCGGGAGGGATCTCCCCAAAACTTTCTTGCATATTCTCTATAATAAATTTGCCAGAGAATGCCTTACATACAGTATTAGAAATATTTTGTCGCGAATTTAGCATTTTTACTGAATATATCATGCCATCCTTGGCGAGTTATTTGGTGATGCAAAATCGAATTTGTGTTTCAGATACGTTTTTCTCAACCAATCAAAACAAAAACTTGACAAAAAACTGAACTTGTCAATGGTAGATTTCCGCACAGGCATAGGAGACGGTCATCTCCAGTCTCGAAGTATGTAGGTTCCTCAAAATCTGCTTGGACGTGTATCATAGTGCTAAGCCTTGAATCGTTCAAGTCTCCTCTTCAGTCTGATTCACAGATTTTTCACTTTTTCATTAAAGGAAAAGTGTTAATTGACCGATAAAAGTGTTACTGAAAAAGTAAAGTGTTAAGTAAAATTATTGCGGAATCAAAACGCTGAGAAAATTCTTGTAATTAACGTGTTAAATACAGAATACTTTCTCATCGCCTCTCTTTCCCTGATTACTGATTGTTATCGTTCCCCGATCACTACACCTTCTCTTAATTCCCATCGCTAAATTTTTTTTAATTCCTTATCTGTTACCTTGCGTGACTTGATGGATGAAGCACACCATCCAATTTTTTTTAATTTCTTGAAAGCTATTTGTTTTTTACCCCATATTTGATAACCTCTGCGCTTTGCGTACGTTGGAAATTTTCGAGCAATTTTGCCAATTTTACCATGTTTTAACACATGTTTTAGAAACTTCTGTTGACCTTTGAATATTTTCAAGTTCTTGTTTTTAACTATTAACCATATACATGGCGCAGTTTGGCCAGAACTCTTGCGCAAAAAATACCAAATACCGATCACTATATATTCCTACAGCCATAAAAAATATTTTGAATATCAAATTTCTAACAATTGAAGATATTTATCTTCGATTTTTGACAGTAATTGTATCTAAAATTATACATCTACTGTTCGATTGTTCTCCGATCCGTTTAGTGTAACAGAAATTTAGCATAGGCAAATTACGTCTAAGCTCTCGTGCTATTGGAAAGTAATAATCGATTAAATGGAATATCGGACGGGAATGTGAGGGTTTAACAGATAACTGATACACCAATAACATGCCGTGATTCCAACTAAAGGACGAGACGAGTATTGATTAAAAACCTTAAAACATAGAACTTTCTTTTATATAGATTTCCTTTAGTATAAAAAATATCACATATAACTGAATATAAACTTTCCTATATAATCTAAGTGTGCGTTTTCCCTCAAAAATTTATTCTATATATCTATATAAATAAAAATGAATGAATGTCTGTATGTCTTTTATGTTCTGCCGTACAACTCATTCGATTGCGATAAAACTTTGAACACTTATTACTTGCATTTATTGGATGGTTATGGACATAGTAAAATTGTTATCTATATAAATAAAAATGAATGTTTGTCTGTATGTCTTTTATGCGCTGCCGTACCGTTCATCCGATTGCGATAAAACTTTGAATAATTATTATTTGCACTTATTTGTTTCTGTTGATGATGGAAAAACAAAAAAAAATATTGCCAACCCTAAAGTTTTGAATAATAAAGTTTTAAAAAAATAGAATTAATATTATTATTTACGCTTCCCCTTCATGAATCACTCAATTTCAATGATTGTATTCATTTCCGATACGAAAATAAATATTATTCTTTATATCATCCCTAATTAAACAAGACAATTATTTTAAATTTCAAGCAATATTTCCAAAATTATTTCTTCTGCAACAGCAACGCGCCGGGTATCAGCTAGTATATATAATATAATATCCAATTTTTACTTAATTAATTTCATAATTTCTGTTTAAGTTCAGTTTTAACTTTAGTCCATATCAACCTCATTCTAGCATATTTTCTTATTTCATGAACCCATTCCACTTTTCCTATTTAATCAATTTAACAAGAATCCTTAAGTTGCTGAATCGGCTAAAAGCTGACAAGTTTCCACATTCCGAATGAAGGGATAAATTCCTGTGTTTCCCTCCCTGTGATTGAAGCGATGGAAATACCTATTAAAATCCCACAGTGCATATTTAAAGGGATAAAATTTTCATTAGCTTTCCCTCATTTCATTTTGTGCCATTCTGTGTTTAGCTCGACGTTTTTGCTTGGACATAATCCGTGCCATCCGGGATGCAATAAATCGAACTTAAAAATTCAAAATTTTCTTTTATGTCTTCGACTACGACTGTGCTTCCATAATAATGTTTATATATAATATATATATATATATATATATATATAAGTAATCAACCATAAAAGCATTTAATAATTTAAAAAAATTTCAAAATGAGAGTGACCCTTAAAAAAGTCTTCGGGCCTGATTCTTTTTCCATTTGTTGTAATTATGATTCCATTGTATTCCTTTTCACTTTGAATATATTTATAATTTACTTACACTCATCTGTATTTTGGTAGTAATAGTATAAGCGCTCTCTAAATACAATAATAACCTTTAATCGTTTTTTTTTATTTTAATCTTGTTGAAATATGAAATAATTTTTAGTTTCGATTCCTATTTTTAGTTCCGTTTCCATACTTTGTTTCGTTTTCACTTATATTGCTAATTTATTATATATATATAGAGAGAGAGAGAGAGAGACAGAGAGAGAGAGAGAGACAGATGTAATCATAAAATTATTAAAACAATTAAAACCTATTTCCTGTTCAATAAAAATTTAAACGAAATCAACTAGGTCGAAATCGAAATTAAAATTCAATTCGGAATTAGACGCTAAAAGTTCACAAAATGAAATAGAACCAATTGATGAAACAAATCCAAATTACTATAATTAATAGAATTATGTAAACGAAACAGAAACGGCACTAACCACTGAAACGAAACGAAAACCGGAATCGAAACTAAAAATCATTACGGATTCAAACAAGTTTAAGAATTAAAAAAGTTTTAGTTTTTAAATCAATCATCGTGTGTGTGTGTGTGTGTGTGTGTGTGTGTGTGTGTGTGTGTGTGTGTGTGTGTGTGTGTGTGTGTGTGTGTGTGT
>JAPMOQ010006674.1:0-13912 GCA_026543055.1 Argiope trifasciata
TTCTAAAGTTAAAATCATTGATTAGAAATAATCTATCATTTTTAATCTGTGATAAAGTGATATAATTAAAATAATATAAGTTTTTATGTTTTGTTTAAAAAATAGAAAGTGTTATTTTTATTTGCATGCAGATTTTCATCAGTACTTATAAGTTTAATATCACATTTGGAAGACTTTTAAACAGTTACCAAAAAGAACAAAAGCAATATATTGATATGACCAATTCACAACAAACAAATTATGGTGAAAATGTTGCTATATTTTTCTCATTACAGAAAGATATTTCTATGTTTAAACTGCTTAATTATTTTAATATAATCATGCCAGTGCGTGAGCAAAAGTCATAACTAAAACTAGTATTGATGATGAAAAATAGCACCAAATTTACCCTCTGTGCACATTTGGCCTCATAATTCCAGTAATTGTTAAGTAATTTATTTTATTAAGATTAATCTTTTTTTAGATATGCCCTTTAGAGTGAAATTTATATTTCATTAGATATTTTATTTTGGTTTGTATTGAAAGCAAATAAATCAGATGTCATAGTTGTGCTTAATTTTACTCAGATGTTTCCCATGTTTTCAAATTATTCTATGAAAAATTAATTAATTTGCAGTTTCTATTCTTTTTGAAATTCAAGCCGTGTTAATCTTTATTTATGGATGTATATAATATATATGAAGTATCTATTAGTTTATCAAATATTAAGGTTATAATTATTTTTTTCTTAATCATTATATTCAATTTATTTCAAATTTATCTTGAAAAATCCTCAGAAGTATTAGAATAGAAAAAAAAAACATTTAATTTTTTGCTAAGATAAATTATATTAGAGGTTTTATTATATATCTGATTTCAAGTTTTATATAAAATGCAACTAGGCTTACTGCTTTAATTAACGTACATTTTAATCTGGAATGTTAATTACAATTTAAAGTTTTGAGTATTTAGCTTGTTGCATAAATTTAATGTGTAGATTTCCAAAACATGCAATTCCTTCATATATATGATATTGCAATTTTTGTTTGACTTGTTACAATAATAATAAAAAAAGGATCTTATATAATTGTAGATTTTAAAAGGCTATTAGCTCTAAAATTCTATATTTTTAATTACATTTGAGACCTACTGTGGTATATACTTATTCTCGTCAATAGTAAATGGGAAATTGACTTCAAATAATTGAAGGTGAATAGTCTTGAAAAAACTGTTTGAGTAGCATAGTGTTAAGAATAAAAAATACAAAATGATAATGAATTCAAAAAACAAACTGTGAAAAAAAATTATGTTCTGAACATGAGATATGAAATGGCAAAGTTGTTTCCAATCATTGGAAACATTCATAAATTCTATCAGGCACCAACTGTAAAAGATGCTAAGCAGTGCCTCATAAATATTGTATCATTTGAGTATTGCATCTGTTTTCAAGGTTTATAAAATCATTACCATTTCAGGATTTATAATTATCATGGACTGCATGTTTCAATTGTTTTGTCTTTACTTTTTGACAATCTAAATATATAATACTAACTCAGAGGTTCCCAATCTTTTTTGAACTGCTGCCCCCTTTTCTAGTGAATGTTTCAATACCACCCACCTCCTACTCCAGAGAAATAAGAATGCACATAATGTATGGTGAAAACAATAATTATTAAGTAAAAAAATCATGAATGGATAGAAAATTGTTGGAATTGAAACGCTACAGAATTTCTTCTTAATTTAAAAAAGTTTTAGCTTGCCTGTTATAAGGTCAGACTGGGGTTTTGATAAGATGAAGTAATTCATAACAAATTCTTGCTTTCTAAATAAATAAATTGTCAGCTTCAGAGAACTGTCAAAACGTATACTTAATTATATTAGAAAGTATTTTTATTAAAAATTAAAGGCATCGAATTTCTAACTTAACTAATGTGAAAGCTGAATTTGATGCATTTTAAGAAGCTTATTAATATAAGGCTCGATTTTACTTAAAAAGCAATTGTAAGTCGCCGCCTTCAGTAACATAAAGCCGATTTCTCTTTTTCGTTAAATGCTGCTACAGCTCTAAATCCACGTTATGCTAAATATGAAGATGGGAATGCTATCAGAAGTCGTTGAACAATTGACCATAATTCTGAATGCAGTTGTGAAATCGACTTCTGCAGCCAAAATTTTTGGTAGTCATTGAGAAAAAAGAGCTTGAATTTAATCCTTCGTTCCCAGAAGTCATTATAGATTATATTTGATTAATCTTCTCACACTCCTCCGTGCCACATCAGCATCCCCTAATTTTCTCTGGGTCTTTTACCGCCCCCCTGAAAGCCTCAAATGTCCATGTTGGGAACCTATGTACTAACTGGTGCAATATTTTTATTGATTATAGCATTAATTAAAGAGTGATAAGAAAACTTTCTTCAATTTCACAGCATAAACCTCAAAATTATCATTGTATTCTCAATCCCTTTCTCTCCAATTGACTTTTTGTGACAGTGATCTATTGGTGCTTTATTTGTGCTAAAACTTGAACTGGTCAAATAATTTGGGTAATAAACTTTATCTCTCTGAAAAATTTCTTAAATTTGAAATTATTCAGCAGGTGTTTCTGCATAATTTACCTGTTGCCATATTGTGTTATCCTTTACTTTAATTGGGAATATTTCCCTCAAGCAAATAAAAAAATAAATCCTGAAAAACATTGAAAAATAATCATTGGATTTGGTGTGTTAGTAGTGAAAATTTTTGATTTCATTTATACTTGATATATGCTATGCTTACAAATTAGAAATATATATTTAATATAGAATACTTTCACATTGTCACTTAATTTGGCCACTTATTTTTTTCCTTTTCTTTTATTTATGCCTTTGTGAAATTCTGTTATTTGTTATCTTCATAATTGTGATTATCTGTCATATTAATCATATAAAGAATAACTAGTCTTATAATGATTCATCCTTTCTTTTTTTGAACTTTGATTATTAATATATAATTATATGCATTAATGTTCTTTATTTATATATATTGTTTAGGAAATTTATCAACTGAAAATTTGATTGAGAAAGATGAACCTGGTTCGCATTCATCTGAAGTTTTTGAGGCAAATTATTCAAGCTCTGTTTTTTCAAGATTTATTTCAAATCATCTTGGTAATGAATCAGCAAATTGTGACCTGACTGAGAGCAATTTTAGACAGGATTTTGATGACACCATTCCACTGGTCTCTGCTTATAACAGAAACTTTGTTGAAACTACTTCAGATAGATACAATTCTTCGGAAACTATCCCATTAGAAAGCATCCACTTAAATTCTAATGAAAAAGTGAAAAGCAATGCAACAGGTTTTGAAAGAAAGTACTCAGATATGCCTTCTGGTATCACTAATCATTTCATACAAAGAGAAACAAATTTATCTCAATTGCTTTTAGAAAATCCTCCATTCTGCATATCTGGACAGCATCAAAACAAAATAGTTCATAAATCGAATTCTGACCCTCTTATTTCATCTCAAAATTTTAAAACAAATGTTGGGTGTGAAGAAAATAAAACTTTGCCTCAATCTCAGATGCCTCCTGTAAATAGAAAATTGGATTTTGAATTAAGCAGCAATTCTGATGTAGATTCTTGTGAAAGAATTGATTATGTTGAAACGTCTTCATTAAAATATTCAGATATAAAGGATGCTCCTGGATTTCATCAATCACAAAATCCTTTAAGAGAAACAGCTTCTAATTCATTTTTATTTAATAGACAATTATATAACAATAAAAGCCCATTTCAAGATATAGAAAATATCCCACAGAATTCAAATTTATCTGCTGAGACTCCAAAATTCATTGGTGATTCACACAAATCTTTTTTTAAGGAGCAGGTACTATTACCTTCAAGAAACGAAATGGGAAAATCTAAAAATATTCAAATGCAATTTGAACATCCGGATGTTGTTGATGAAGTGCATCCAATTCCTACAGAAATTGCTTTATCAAGAATAAAGCATTTTGAGGTTAATAAAAAGAATTACACATCAGTTGGAGTTCAGGTCACTCCAAATATTTCTAAGTTAGAAAAATGTAGCTTTTGCCATAAAACTAAAGATTCACACATGAATTGCTGCCTCAAAAAAGAAATTTTTAAGACTGTGTTGAATGAGACTCTTGCAAAGCGGATCTCAACAACTAAGTCAAAGTATGCAACTTCATTTTGTGTTTATCCATCTGGTTGTTATTGCTGCTGTAATAAAACTTTACAGGTGAGTGAAATATTGAAAAATAGATTTTAAAGATTCATTAATAGTGTAAGCAAAATATATTATTTGTTTATAAATAGAAATTTTGTGAAAAAGTCATTTCCATTCTAAGCAAGATATGCCTTAAGTTAATTAAATCTTATCCGAAAATGGAGCCACAAGCATGAAACAATGACAATGAATTTTGTCATAAAATTTTGTTTCATAAAATATTAAAATTATTAGAAATTTTCCCCAACATATTAAAATTAATAATATTTATTGTAAAATATATTTAAAAGGAGTGATTAAACAATATCAATTATTATTTTTTAACAAATAAATTTAAAACTATTATTCATCAATTATAAATAGTTTTGACATAGGTTTTATAATTATTTGATATGTACATTTCTTCTATTGCTGGTTGATTTAATGTCAGTTTGTAGTTATTAATTCCATGTTGCAAAATTTTGATGTATTCATTATTATATTAAAATGGAATAGTAGTGGGGGGATTTAATAATTTTCTGATTTAAAATAATTAGAGAAAATTATTCTTCAAAATTTTCTCAAGTATTATAGAATTTTGCTAATATAAAAATGTTTATAAATTTCCAGATTTTGGCTTGCAAATTTAGCTTTTGTGAATTATAGGCAAATTTTCTGTAAAGATTCCAGGTTCAGAATCTATTTCAAGTAAAGATTTTTTTACCTGTGAGGTTAAAACATTATCTTGCTGAAGTGGTGTAGATGCTTGGTGATGGATGTTGCTTGGGTATCATTCTTGACTGTAATTAAAAATAATGATCTGTCTCAAAATACTCCTGTAAGACATTAAAGAAACTAGTGATGATATACCTTTGTATTTATTTTTAAAAGTAAATTTTCAAGTAAATAGCAAAATCTAGTATTTACCTAGACCAGTGTTGTCTTTTATATGAATAGAGTTAACTAAAATATAAGTGCCTATGAGAATACTAAAAATCAGTGTTTTCCTGAGTATTTATTTTTCAGTTAACGTTTTGCATATAAAATAACTGCATATGCTGTGTTTAGCATAGTATCACTATGCAGTCAAGTTGAATATAAATTAAATGTTAAGAAAAATTAGAAACATATGAACATTTTACTACATTTTAATTTTGTAAAAACCCGGACCATTCATCAGAAAAATACAAATTTAATGCTGCATTTTGCAATTCGAGTAAATGTGTTTTAATGTATTTAGTAACTTTTTTCCCTAAAAAAAAAAAGAAACAACTAAATTTTAAATATAAATCAAAATTTGAGTTTGAAATGGTATTGTTGAAAAACTGATAATAAATGTTATATTAATTAGTAATTAAATTTAAGAATTTGTTTTTAATTCTTAGATTATGGATTAGTCGAAATTAAATTCAGATGTTTTGTTTTTAATTCTCAGACAAACTCTCAAATCATCCATTTGTATCTTGTAAATTATTGTACATTTTCTGTAACTCTATTTCTTCCTGAGATATTTTCTTCATTCATTAAATTTATTTTTGATTTCATTGCAGTATAGAAACATATATGCGAAATTAGCTGTAGCTGTATATCTTAAATAAGTTTTTTCTTATTGTTTATTCTATGAATCCAAATGAAATTACTAAAAAAAATTTTCTGCAAAAATGTAACAGATCTGTTTAAAATTTGGTTGTTATTGGTCAAATATTTAATTAAGAAAACACTCTACATTTTATATAATATTTAAATGCATTTCTGTTTGAGATATGTTTGGATATTTTTGTATGCCTAAGAAAATATTCAAGATATTTATCTACCCATTAAATATAAATCCAACCTCACTAAAAAGAATTAAACTAGTAAAATAGTTTAATAACTCATGAAATAGATCTAACACATATAGCATACAAACTTCTGTTACAAAATAAGACCAATTTTATTTATTTACTCTCCAATTTTATTTATTTATATTTGCTGAGTTATTTCTAAAACTACCTTTTCTGTTATTTGCAATTTTAAGCTTTGTTGTATGATCACATTAATACTTACATTTTTCTTTTCTTTTTGTATACGCTTTGACATTGATAAATTTTTCAGGATAGTCAAATTTTAATAGCAAATCACAATCATATTTTTATTTTTTGGTAAAAACCGCTCTATTTTGAATCATCCACATGTAAAGATTTTTCCAATTCTTATATTTTATATGTTGCTTTCTACAAAAATATTTATTTTTAATTTAATATTTTGTTGATGCTTTCTTAAAGAAAATATTTATGAAATTTCAGTATTAGCTTATTTATTAGCAATGCAGCAATCAGATATCTGTAGTTACTTTTCATCCCACCCCTATACACATACTTTTTTTTTTCTTTTTCTGTTTACAAAATTTTCTATGTTGAAATCTCAATAGCTTTATGCAGTTAACAATAACATTTGTTAGTCAGTTGCAGTTTGGAAAACTTATTATTGTTCTGTAAAACCAATGAGCATTACAAGCTGTTTCTCATTATATAGTGAAATGGCATGTGAATACGAAAACATGCTATTTCTATTTACTTATTAGGGCTGCAAGGTTTACTATTTACTCCTTATCTCAGGTCTAAATTAGAAATTAGGGATTTTATGTTATATTTGTTTTTTTATTTCTGCCTTTTCTGAAGTGTTACTGCAACTTTATTTTATCTTTTTGAAATTTTACTCAATTATACTCCTTTACTTTTTTTTTTTTTTGTATTTTTTCATTTATTTATTATTCAGACAAATGCAACTCATTTTTAAGGGAATATTATATTTTATATTCTTATGCCACTTCTTCATTAATTAAGAATGTGAAAAAAATAGTTATTTAATACTTTAAGATGCACAAGATAAAACATGATATCAGATGAAAGAATTTTAAAAATATATCTTTTCCAGATCTGCATATTTCTGATTTGATAAGTCACCCCTTATCTATCAGTAATTGTAACTATTAAAAGAATATATTTATGAGATTTTTCATTTGCTTTATAGGAGGCTTTTAATTTTCACCGATCTGAGTTAGTGGAACGAATTGAACTCAGAAAAAAGGAAGTCGAGGAGAAGTGTAAAAAGAAATTATTTCTACATGCTCCACAACCTTCTCAAACTAAATTCAAGCAGACAAATGTTAAATTGAGTAAGATAATTTCTTTTAACTTTCACCAATTTTATTTATTGTATGCTTATAAATTCTTAAGGAATATAACTTTTCCAATCCATTTTATTTATATTGTTAAAAATAAGTATAATTTTATTCCAGTATGCTCTTAACTGTCTTCCAGTATGGGTTTTATGTTATTTGACTTAAATTTAAAACGTTTTATATACAGGATTATTTTTTTACCTCATATTGTAATTGTGTTAAAGCATGTTGACTTGTCTTAATCTTAAACAATTTTTATCTGGTGTACACCATCCACTATTGAAAGTCTGCTGTGTAAAATATCAATATTTGTATAATTTCTTCTTGAATTTTTTTTTTTTTCACACTAGGAAAAAATTCAAATGTAAGTGTGTTTGTGTATAAACTGTGTATATTGTTTGATATTTTATATTTACCTTTGTAATGACATTTTAAATTAATTATCAGTTTTTGATCATTATTATTATTATTATTTGAAATTTAATACTATTTCACAATTATCCTTTTGGTGTTTTAAAAACAATAAGAAATGTACTGAAATCTATGTATTTAAGGTTGATTTGAACATTAACTTAAAATGATTTTATTACAAAACAGAATGAATGAAACTTATTGGCATCAATGAAAAGGTTGAAATATTCAATTTATGCATGCTTTCTTTAATAATAAATCTATAAATTATACCATATGCAATTTTTTCTTCATAACTTTTTTGTAATTTGCATTTTTTTTTCCTTCTAGATATTATCTCATATTATATTGTAATATTATAATTTATTTCTTATTTTCTGATTCTTAACTATCAAGACATTCTGCTTTAAATTTGTATTATATTGTTATTGCAACTAAAAGAGAGAAACTAAAAAAATGATAGTGTATTAATTAATCCTTTAACTTTTAATTAAAAATAATGCATGCTTTTATAATTACATGAAAAATTGCTATAAGTAATTAAAAAATAGCACAATATTTCCCATCCGTCTTGATATTTTGGTTTTTATAATAAAGATTCATCTTCGGGCTAATTTAAAAATGTGCTGCCATTTGTTGAAGTAGTGTAGTTTTATACCAGCATATTGATTATACACATAAAAAGAAATGGTATTTTTAGTTCTTATTGCAATAATATTCATAATTATTTTATAGCTATTTATGTTTTTTAAAAGATATAAGTTTAAAACTTCTCAAAATCTAGATTAATGATTAATCTCTTAAAAAGTAATTCAGCTCAAAACATCATAAAATTGTTGCATAAGAGTAGATAAATATAAATTTGCACTGCTAATTTTAATTACCCTGCTCAAAATCTGCAAAGTTAGCCAATTTTGATTTGTTATTTTAATATATTGTAAATGTTCATAGTATTTAAGTTCTTGTAAGAAATTCTTTAAATTCATTTTCAATTTTCTTAATTGAGAAATGGAATAATATAATAAGACTTTCCCCACAAAATTATTGGATACTTATTTATTATTGCAGCAGTAGCTGAAATACATTATAAATTCATTGAATATTGCTATCTTTTATTTAAAATGAGTCATTATTTTGTACAAGCACCTTTTGATACCCAGACACATTTTTGAGTTCAGGACTATTATGAAAATTAGCTCTCAAACAAATCAATATTTTCAAGTGGAATAATATTTGGTAAAAACTACATTTAGGCAATTAAAAAAAGTACAAGTTACTGTTCTTTGATAAAAGGATTGGAGGAAAGAAATGTTAATTATTTCAAGTATTGGTAAAAATTAAAATTAAAATTATTCTAAAGTATTGGTAAATAATAGATAGTTTCTTTAGTAAAAATTCCCTTTAATAATTCTTTAAAAAATCAGCTGGATATTTTTGAATATAATTCATTTATTTTAATATTTTGTTAAATCCATCCAACCATTTGATTCTGGATGATATATTTATTTATTTTTCCAATCCTTAGATTTGAAGCCCATGGCTGATGTGAATAGAAAAACTGGAAAAATGAGTGTTAATAAAGAAAACAAAAGGAATAAAAGGTAAATATGATATGTAGGCTTATAGCAAACATTGATGTATTTAATTTTAATACAGTTGTCAAATGTCTTTCTTAATTTGTGTGACAATTTTGAAATTCTAAATTTGATAATAAATCACAATTTATGCACCAATTTATTTGAAGAATCTCAATAATATGGAATAATTTTTTAAGCATTGAGTAATATGCAAGAATTGAATATTTTATAAAGGAATACACTGATTTCAGTTATGTATATATCAATCAGAGGATGTTTATTAATGAGGTTACAAATCTAAATTACAGGAATTAAAATTGAGTTATAAAGCAAAGAAAATTGGAATTAATTTAGGGCATTCAGTATTTACAGTTAGTAAAGGAATGCAATGGTTTTTGTTATTATTTATATTATATAGTTTAATATAAATATCCATATTTTTATACTTTTATCTAATAGGTGTCTTTTTAGTGTTATTTGATTCACATACATGGGATATGTGTTTCTGATTGTGTTAAATTTTTTGCATGTGAGTACAGTGATGCAATATTACATTATTATTTGAAGAATGTCTAACATAATCATAATTTTGTCATTGCTCTTGCTTTCATATTTTTCACCTACAGATTTAAAGAATCCCTTTTTGTCCAGCTGACTTTAAATTATAGAAGATATACAAAGGAGAAATTTGCCACATAGATTCAAGTCCCTCTCCTTTTACACATTTTCTTGTAAAAAGAACCTTTGTTATCATTTGAATATTCCATGCTTAATTTGTTAACCTTTTTATTTTTTTATATCTTTCATTGATTTATTCTTTCAAGATTTTTAAAAATTACTGTTTTCTGTCTCATTGTATATGAATAATGTGAGTACATGATGATCTCAGTTGCCAAGCTTATCCTAAAGGTTAATTAAAAAAATTTGTAAATAAAATTGGAATCACAATAGGAAATGTTTGTCTGATAAAGCTAATTCAGAATCAGAAAATATTTATAAGAAAAATTACAAAAAGTGCAGTGAATATTTATGTCAAATTTAGCAAAAGGAATCCATGCAACTTGAAAAAAAAGCTTTCATACAATTTTTTTTTTACTTTGCTCTGATTTTACCAATTTAAACCTTTAGCATAATTTCCTGAATTCAAATACAGAAAATCAAAATAATTTATAAATCCAATACCTGGAAATGTCTTGGAGTATCATTCTTAATTTGACTTTTGCTTGCATAAAAAAGTGATTTAGTAATATAGGTGAATTTCATTGAAACATTTATTTTATTTTTAGTATTCCATAAATTTCTTGTATTACATAGTATGTTCCAGATAGGACTAATATATGTTTTAAGTTTGCATTTTTCATTTAGCAATATATAAAATGGGAAGAAACTTAGCTTAGTACTTTTGGTTTCTTATAATGTTTCAGGCTTCTTTTTATATACTTCTTCCTTTCATCTATATATATTTATCTATATCTTCCTTTTATCTATATATATTTTATCCATATATACATTGCTAGTAGAATGTAAATATGCACCAGATCAAAATTATGGATTCATTTTATAAAAATATATTAATATGAGCTCATGTCTCTTTCTCCCTCTTCTTTTAGTGTATATCTACTTCATTTCATTAAGAAATGCTGAGATCAGACATGATCTATGTAACTTTCAGGAAATAATTTATTATTATTTTAAGTGATATATATGCTTTATGCTCTTTTTTAAAAATTATCATTTTTAATATAATGTTGCATTTTTAAAATATATCTATATATTTTTAAAGCACCTGAATTGAAAATTTAATTTCTTTCTCTTTTTTTTTTTTTTTTTTGAATACTAAATATCTATCATGGAAATCTTTATGAAATATTATTTAAAGTTTAATGTAATTAAAATATGTTGTGTGTGTGTGTGTCACAGCATATCAGCACAAGAAATCAGAGCATATAGAAAAAATGAAGTAATAAAACTTTTTTTAATGACAATATTTAGGATACTGTAAAAAGTTTTATATAACATAACAAGGTTTTCTTTATTTTTCCACAAGTTCAGTCTATCTAAATAAAAATAATAGCAATAATATTTCTTTTATGCAATTGTATTCATGTATACAGCTATTTTATTTGCTAAAAAGTTAATTTTTTTTTTTTTTTTTTTTTTTTTTTTTTGTAAACATTTCTATATATTATTTTTTACAAGTATTAAAGAAAATGGTCCAACAGTAACTGCAAGTATCCCCTTTATTAGCTTGAATGCATAGCAACAATAAATAAATCTTACAATAAAATTTATTGATTCATTTTTGAAACAAGATAAATACTTTCTTATTTGGTCAATCAATGATTCAGATTAAAAAATATTCTAAAATCAGTTTAAGCAAACTGGACTTTCTTTTCTAATCATTTTGTTTTAAAAATTTGTTAGGAGATTTTGTTTTATGTTTTTGATAAAATTATTTTTATACTAATATACAATTTTATGACATTGCATAAAAAACAAGTGATATTATAGATTCTTCTAAAAAAGGCTTTTCATCTTTTTATATAAATTTTTCAACAATTTTTACCATTTGTATAAATTTTCTGGAACTTTTGCACTTGTACTCACTTTTTAATGGCTGAGAATATTCTCCTAGTCCAATTTCCATTGTAAAAAGCAATGTGCTTCAAACACCAAGGAGTAAATTCAGGAAATAAAACATTAATAAACAAGTAAAAATAAAATTAAGACAACTTTAATTTTTCATGACATGGTTACATAAAATTTTGAAAAATTAAGATACAGCTTTTTTTTTTTTTTTTTTTTTTTTTTTTTTGCAGCATCATTACATTTTTAATGGGTCATGATCCTCAGTTTACAAAGTCCCTTCACTGTGCTTATATTATTGAAATATATAGAAATAATTAATAGCTGGTATATTGGTCTATGTTTAAATAATTCTAATATATATATTTTAATTTCCCCTGATAAAGGTCAGAATCCTCATCATGGAAAAATGCATCTTCTCAGATGGTACGGCAAAAGAATCTGAATAAGTATAACAGAATAATGTCTAAAATATACTCACAGGTAAAAACCTATTTTGACCTTTCTCTTATTTCATATCCCCACCACCTTTGTTTAATAAATATTATTGTTTTTTGAATTAATAGTAATACCTTGCTTCCAAAGACTGAAATCCCTGTTAAGGTATTGATAGCTTTAAAAAACATAATACTGAAATTCGACTAATTGTTTCAAAATGATTTTTACACTTCTCAGTATAAAAGTTTTATATTTGACTGTGCAATGCTTTAAATAATTGTTTAAGATTTTTCTGCAAAGAATTCAACTTTTAGTATAAAACAAAGGATTACTTTTTGTTTTGAGGATTTCAATTAATGATTAAACTATTCATTTTAGTAATTGGGCACCAAAAGTGCTGATTTGCTTTTCTCATTTAATTCTCTTTTAATATTTATAACATCTGAAAAACATGTAGGTCTAATTAACTCTCCCTATCATTTAGGTAAAGTTCTGTGTATTTGAACTACCATTATAATGCTGAAGTTAACAGACTTTAAGATTTACATTATAATTATCTGAAAGTATCTGAACATCTTATTACTTTTTCATTTATCTGCAATTTTTTAATGAAAACTAAAAATTTCAAATAATTAGTAAAAATTATTTCTATTGCCGTATTGTTATGTCAAAATTTAAACCTGTTCCTTTCAGTGAAAATTTATTGCTAATTCTGAAAATTACTTTTTGACCCTTCATTATTTTTACAATTGAAATGTAAATTTTAAAATTTTATTCTTGGATCTTTTTAACGTTGAAATATGATTAACTGAAAACCAATCTTCATGCATGTTTTAAAACTGGTAACATGATTCTTAATCCTGCTGGATTAGAAAGGCTCCATTACTTTGAAATCATAAAAGCTTAGTTTCACCTCAAATTTGTTATTTATTATTTAAAACAACATGTCATAAATTATTTCCATATTAATCATACTGAATCATCACACTTTTTTATGTTAAGCAACTTTAGATAATTGACACTGAATTATTTTGAATTTTTGTGTATAATGCTGTTAAAATACGATAGTTTTTCCCTAGTCATTTTGAAGGAGATTGAATTTGTTTTAAAAATTACTTTTGTTGTTGTTTTAGCAGTATAAAATTAACATGAGTTTTTTGCAGCTATATCGTTTCTACCTTTAATTAATAGTTTAAAAAATTCTGCAGTTTTAGAAACTTAGATAAAATTTCTGTAGTTTTTGAATTGAACTTTATATTTCATTCTACTACCTCACTTAGTTTTCTTTCATGTTAATTTTTCGTATGTCAGTACTTTTTCAATTATTTCATCATTGTGATACTGTTTCCTATTTCTTGCCTTTACCAATTTGATTCTGTAGTAGCTAAATAGCATCATATCGCTTGAAGAATTAATAAATACTTTTTATAGTTATTTGTTTATCAATTTTCTCTCTTTTTTACATTTAATGTTTTTTTTTGTGTTTGTGTGTGTGTGTGTGTGTGTGTGTGTGTGTGTGTGTGTGTGTGTGTGTGTGTGTGTGTT
>JAPMOQ010006674.1:40382-54693 GCA_026543055.1 Argiope trifasciata
ATATATATATATATATATATATATATGAATATACCTTGCTGCATTCGGGTTTTCGTCCCTTAATAATCGCATCTTCATTAGATTAAATGGAAGAGAAAAATCTTGTTCATTTTTCCTTTAATCACAGTTTGAAAAAGAATACATTCTATTTAGATAGTTGGAAACCTATCTAATCAAATAAGACGCAATTTCTTCTGCAACTAAATGCTAAACCGAGACACAACGAGAAAAAAGCAAACATACAAAGAATTCTGAGATTACAAACATGAAAAAAAAGAAAGAATCGAATCACTTTTCGAATGCTTTTTTATTCATTGCCACTCGCTTTCTAAGAGATTACTCGAATTCGTTTTTCCAGTGCAGTAGCTCTAACGATTCTGATTGAGCATTATTTGAATATTTTAAGTTTCTTCCACATTGCTTGATGATCGCCAAGCAATCCGAAATCGAAGAATGGTATTTTTCTCCTTAACTGATTCGCACTTTTGGGCATCATTTGATTCGTCGTTTTGGAGTTCATTTAAGGAAGCTTGTATTACAATTGCTATTGCTGTTTTTTGATTTTGTTTCTTCTACTGTGTTTTTTTATTTTCTTGCTTGCAAAATGAAAACGATGCAAAGTTTGCGATATTTGATCTTCCTGTTATCAACCAAACTGCTCTGAAATTATTTATTAATTGTTAATTTTGAATTTAATAAAATAATTTCATTTCATTTCGGAAAGAATTTTCTTCAGCTGTGTTACGCTTCATTCGAATCATTCGAATTTTTTTTTTTTAAATTTTGTGTCCTTTACTGCATAATTTGCTTTTTGTATTACATAAACTGTTTTTTATTTTCTATTTTTAGAAATTGTAATTTCAAATATTTCTGTACATAATTGAGGCAATTTACAATACAATTTTTTTTACGAATTTTTGAACATTTAACTGAATAGTCACACTTGAACTAGTTCTTTTTATTTATACCGTGGTTTTATTTCAAGTTCATATAATAGAAATAAAAAAAGCAAATTAAATACGCTATCCAAATTTTTAGAAATGTTTAGAAAATATCTGTATTATTTTGCTGGTAAAAAGTAATAATATTCAAAAGTAAAATTTCTAAAGGCATATAAATTTTTATTCTTTAATCTTCATTTAATTAAAAAAAATTATATTAAATTTTGATTCTATCCCTGGTACTTGTCGTTTATGACCACTAAGAAAAAATTTCACCAATTATTAAACATTCTAAATCTGCTTTTAAAATTCAAAAACTTTTAACACATATTCATCTAACACAGATTATAAAACGGGGATAGACTAAGCGAAGCCTGTGAAATTATGAAAAAAATAGTATATTAGATAGTCGAAGTGTACAATTAAGAATCGATTCCGAAATTTGCAGTTTAAAATATATTTGATTAAACAAGGCATGAAAAAAAATTCTAAAGCTGTCTTTTTTTAAAAGAATTATTATTGTTTTATAACTGAGTTGCTGTTTTTATTTTTATTATTATTATTATAGATATTTCATTCTACAAGTTTTTTCCCCATATCATATAGAGAGCCTAGATTGGAGTTGGCTTAATTCTACTAATCATATTAGTTTCTAACATTGGTAATTGTTCCTTATTTTGTTCGTTTTTCAGAAAAGCTTTTTTTAGTGAAGGAGAATTGAATGTGTAAAAAAATAGATACATATTTCTAAATAAATTGTTTTACAAATATTTATCAATAAGTATTACACCAAAAGGCTAATTAACTAATAGACAGGATAGATTATATTAGATTTTTTACATTTATATTACAAGAAATCTCAAGTTTATTTTTGATCAGTTACAAAGTTGTTTGTAGAACGGATTCTTGTTATATAAAATCAATGAGTGAGCACTATTTGCTCATCAATGAAAACTTAACCCTTTCAGGGGCACTATGCCAAAAATGATTTTTTTTTTCGAAACAATTATTTAAATCTGATTATATCCTATTACTGACATGTAATTTACAGTTAAAAAAATTAAGGTCCTTAGGGGGCTGGGGGGTAGGTGACATACTGGGTATGTCACCGCGCATCTAGAACATGTTTTGGAGCGAATTCACAAATATGCAACTCGTAATTAGAAGGTATTTTTATGAAATGAAAGCAGTTTTAGGGATTCATGACGCTTTTTAACATGAATGACGCAAAAAAATGAGCTTTTTGAATTCGAAAATAAAGTTTATCGGAATAAAATGAAGACAAATTACATCATATGAAAACATGCTTCCATCTTGAATTTTTTGTGTGGAAACAGAATACTTTCTAAGACTCGTGCTGCCGTCTATTGGCAAGATAAAGACTTAAAAAACGTTAGGAAATTTTATGTAGTTATTTCAACGCGATTTTCTAGTTTTAAAAAAATTGTAAAAAGGTGACATATGGAGTATGTCACCGCCCCTGAAAGGGTTAAGCATTTCGTGACTGGTTTTATTAATATTCTTTTCTTTCTATACAAACACATTTCTCTCTAAATATATACACTCATACAAAAAACAGGTCAACATCTTCCTCAAACTTTTTTCAAAGCATTTTTCTCTTTCTTTTGTGCGTTTGTCACAAGTTAGGACTAATTGTATGTATGTTGCTACTGATACAATTTGTAGACGTTACCATAAGATTAAATTAAACAGATGCATTATAGTTCGTAAATTTGTTCATTCTCCCTGCTCAATTCGTTTCTGCTAAACATGTGTTATGATTTCTGAATAATAATACGAGAAATTTACTAATACAAATTATATTTATTTACAAAGTTTAGAGGGATCAATTTCATGCTCAAGTATATAAAGATGGAAATTAACGATTCTAAATATTAACAACGATGCGACTTCGAATAGTTAACTCTTATTTATTGCATGGCAGGATTCCAAAAACTGATTGGCGTGCAATCCATCTGCATAGTGCATATTTCTTCTTTTTTGTGGAGCATATCTTCGTCACTTAGGTTGTAAATGTAGCAAAACTGACATGCACCAGGTATTCCTTTTAGCTCTACCAACATTTCAATTTCATAACGAAAAAAAAAAGTCCTCGATTTCTGAAGTACTGATGATTTATTCTAAATCGTCTAACTGGACCACTATACAAAGAAAATTCATTAAAATTGATTCATTGTTGCGATTTTGATTTCTTCATATATTTCTGAAAAGATGAAGTTTTTAATGTCCATTTTTTTTGGAATTTTCATGACCCTTTCATATTTTTTCATCCTTTCAGTTCTTTTTTCAAGGAAACTGGACTGTTTTATTTAATATTTCTGAATCGATAGATTTCTCGTATAAATTGTAAACGATTACTGTAAGGGACATTTGAAATATTGAAGCTTTTCTAACAGATTTCTGCTTCTTAAATACTTACAGTGGCTCAAACAAGTGAGAGTATACTTTACTTTTACTTGATAAATCTGACTTTCATTATAAATGACACATTAAAGTGAAGTACAAACACGTTTTCATTTTTACGGATAAAAAAATACTTTAGTTTAAAATAAAAGTAAAGAACAATCAACAAAAAAATTCTAAATTGAAAACATTCTGAAACTTTTTAAATAAATATATGTAGATTTTTCTCTCAAAAAAATTGAGGATACACCAATGAATTTTGTTTAATATCTCCCATAAAAAGAAAGTATGTCTTGTATTAGTTGCATGTCTTTTGGCTTTTAAAATTGCCTCTAAACTTAGTGTTATCGATCCGGCCAATTTTTTTGTGGTTTTTGAAGATATTTTACCCCTTTCTTCTTGCAGCACTTGTTTTAAATATATTTTATTTTTAATTTTGTGTTTTTGAACCACCGTATCAAGCATTGCCCACAAATATTCAATGGAAATGATGTCTGGATACTGTGTTGATGTGCGTTACTGCTGTTCACAATGAAAAGGCACCACATTTTGACATTACGTACATTCGGTTTGGAGTCGTTAATCCTACTGGAAAATGAAATTTTCCATTTAAACCCAAATTTTTACGACTTTACTTACAAAGTTGAGGGTACGTGGTACTTAAATAAAATCTCGAGGCATTAAATCAATTGTATAGGATGAAACTCAACGAGTCCATGTAAGTCCAAAAATCTGCCAGGGATTTCCTCTTTCACCCATCATTGTACAGTTGACTTGATAGTTTTTAAAATGGAAAATGATCAGTTGTAACGCCATCTTCAACCATCAAAAGGGCTTATTAAAAATATTATTTATCTGTTTAATTATTTGTACAAAATTATAGCGCGATATCTTCTGAGCGTTTTTAAGCTTATTACAGTGATTGCCTTTTCATAATTACTATAAAATGATCCGAGAAAGAAAACCATCTATGCAACTGTTAAATTACTAGGTATATTTTGAATATTTTAATCGATATTTAAAGAATTAGGCAATATATATATATATATATATATATATATATATATATATATATATATATGTTTTCGGTTTTTCTTATTCCGAAATACTAGAGGCTTTGGCAATTTGGTTACTATATTCTTTCCTCCGATTGCTGTTTCATCTCCATCATTTTGAATAACTAACTTGAGTCTATTGTGCTCTAAAAAATTAGGAAACTCCTTTCTTGATTTCTTTTTTTATAAATATTATGGCTATGAGGAAGTCACTCTTCTTTACTCTCGATCTGAGTCCATTTCTATTGAAATTTCGACTTCCATATTTTTCTGTTCATATTGTTACGGATTTCCTATCCTCCGATATTTGTAGACGTTTTTAAATTTAAAGATATCTGTATATTTTGATGTTTGCGATAGAATTTTTCCACCATTTCCAACAGCAAAATCTGAGATAGTAATTCTTTAATCCTTTCCAACATTTACAGGCAATTTCTGCAGGATTTCAAAAATTCTTTTACAGTTAATAGACGGGATTTCTCGACTACTTGAAGCTGGCGATCCATTTTCAACCCTACCATTGTAACGATCCCATATTTCTGCACTCTGATACAGCCTAGAATGTGCACGGATAGAGGTAATGTCCAAAGCGTGTGAAGGCCCTGAATTATGGACCCGTAGAGCTTTTCAGACTAGATCGATGCTATTGATCAAGCCATCCTCGCTGCCTTGTCAACAGTCCGAAGGGACGAGAGGGTCGAAAACACCTTCTGCGGATTACGTGGGGAGGGTCAGTAAAGTGCGAAACCAACTTTCCTGAACATTGCGCCATTTTCTGTGTCTGACTACTACCACTACCAGCGACAACAACAACAATTTTGCTTTGAATAAATGATAAATTCATTTCTTTCTACCGATTAAAAATTACAAACATCTTACAATTTTTTAAATTTCTTTAAATGCCTTTTATTTTTTAAATTTTTAATGCCTTTTATTTTTGAAATTTTTTTAATAATTTTTAATTTTTTAAATGAATTTTATTTTTTTATTTTTTGAAGGTCTTTTATTTATTTTATTTTTTAAATGCTTTTTATCTTTGTTAATTTTTTAAATGCCTTTCATTTTTGTTAATTTTTCAAATGCCTTTTTTTAAATTCGTATAGCAGCTTTTAAACCCTATTCAATAGTTCTAAGTTTTACTTTTGAGTGTAACCAACAGAGTGCGCCTTCTTTCTTTCTTTATTAATTTTGTTGAGTTTGTAATTTTCACTATAAAAGTGTATCATAAATTTATCTTGTCTTATATGAAATATACAAAGGAACAATATTACAATAGCGAAGAAAACGAACCCTCAAAATGCCTTTTATTTTTTTTTTAATCCATATACCAGCTTTTAAACTCGATTCAATATTTCTTAGTTTTACTTTTGATCCTCAATAGAGTTTCCTTTCTTTCTTTCTTTATTAATTTTTGTTGAGTTTGTAATTTTCTCTATAAAAGTATATCATAAATTTATTTTGTCTTATATGAAATATACAAAGCAAAAAATATTACAATAGCGAAGAAAATTAACCCTCAAAATTTGGTCGATACCAACGACAACTTTGCTTTAAATAAATGATAAATTCATTTCTTTTTACCGATTAAAACTTACAAACATCCTACATTTTTTAAAATTTTTTAATGCCTTTTATTTTTTTAATTCGCATACCAGCTTTTAAACTATTTAATATTTCTTAGTTTTACATTTAAGTGACCTGAATAAATTTCTTTCTTTCTTTATTAATTTTTGTTGAGTTTGTAATTTTCACTATAAAAGTATATCGTAAATTTATTTTGTCTTATATGAAATATGCAAAGAAAAAAATATTACAACTGCAAAGAAAATTAACCCACAAAATTTTGATCGATACCAACGACAATTTTGCTTTAAATAAAAGATAAATTCATTTCTTTCTACCGATTAAAAATTACAAACATCCTACAAATTTGAAAAAAAATTATTTAATGCCTTTAATTTTTTTAAATTCGTATACCAGCTTTTAAGCTATTCAATAGTTCTTAGTTTTACATTTGAGTGCCCTGAATAATTTTTTTTCTTTCCTTATTAATTTTTGTTAAGTTTGCAATTTACACTATAAAAGTATATCGTAAATTTATTTTTTATTGTATGAAATATACAAAGAAAAAAATATTACAATAGCGAAGAAAATTAACCCTCATTTAATTAAAATGGATCGATACCAATCGACATATGTTATGGATTTGTTTTTGAAATAAATTAATTCTTTCCTGCTATTAAGTTAAGAAGTTTTAGCTATCCAATGTGTGCTTGCATGACAATATTTTCTTTACCATTCTTCTAAATCAACATTACTAGAAAATCTAAAAAACCAACAACGCTTTTATTATGACTTATAGGAAGGTTATTAGAATAACACTAATATAAATCATCTTCCTTATAGGAAGTTTTCTACTTTACGAAAAAAAAAGAATATTACAATTTTTACCTATAAAATATGCCTTTATTTTATGAAAAATAGGACCTATCATCAAATTACATCTCAAATTTGGTGAATAAGTAAATTTACATAAATTTATAAATTTCTATCATTCATTTTAAGAAATATTTTATAATACTAAAAACTTATATAGAACAGGTTATACCTTTCACTGCTAAATGCATTTTAAAATTATCAACAGATTTAAATTCACCATAAAGTTCTAAGTTACAGCAAAAATGTGTATTGGTTTAGTTTAGTTTAGTTTAGTTATATTAACGTCCCGTTTAAAGCAACACGAGGGCTATAAAATGTGAATTAATATGGGATTGAAATGCCAAACAGTTTGTTGCTGATTTCCGAACTAAAATATTCTTATAATATAAAGTGTTTTTCACATTTTTGTTTAAATTTTATTTCTTAACTCTTTTTCAAAAAAAAATTAATACTTAATTTCTTATATTATGATCAGACTAACCACAATCAAAACATTTTCAGATTTCTTGCATTTATTTGAATTTTTTTTTAAATTTAGGTTTTTCCGGCAAAATCCTATCCGTTTTATTCTCTTATTCTAGAAAGTAACAATGGCTTTTGCATCGTTTAATCTGGATTTATTAACTGTTAATTTATTTTAAATGTAGGTTTTGCAGGCAAAATTCCTATCCGTTTTGTTCTCTAATTCTAGAAGGTACAATGGCTTTTGCATTGTTTTATCTGGGTTTGTTAACTGTTATTTTAAATTTAGGTTTTTCAGGCAAAATCCTAACCGTTTTGTTCTCTAATTCTAGAAAGTAACAATGACTTTCGCATTGTTTAATCTGGATTTGTTAACTATTATTTCATTTACAATATTATCAAAGATAAATTATCTATATTTGTAATGATAAATGCTTTGAACTGTACCTCAAGATTGCATTGGGAGATAATGTGTAACTTGGAAAAACTGATGATGATGTTGTGTCCACAATTCTCCAGAAAGGGGTTGCGTTTTGGTGTTTTGGGATTTTTTGAACAGGAGCCATATCTGGCTAAACTGCTCAGGAAAGGGGGTGCAGTAGCTGCTGAAAGTAAAGATCTTTAGCATACCCAGGGCAGAAGACTGACCTCTAACTCAAATGAAGAGGACATACACATTCGCTTGCACCACCCCTTTTTACAGGTGGGCACATTCACACGCCTCACATATGAAGAGCAACTGTACCCAAATTCGGGATGCCCAGATCACGGGGAAGTCGAGCTACCCCTATGTCAGACTGCCGGTGGAATCAATGATAATAATCATGTTAGACATTTGTCACATCCATGCAGAAGATATTTGGATCTGAACCTTTTGATTCAGTGCTTGTCTTCTTTTTCCACTTCCAACCCATAATCTCAAGAAACAACCCCTAAAAAGGATTCGAAACCGACCTTCAAAGCTAGATTATTTGTTATCGGCAGTGTTTACTATGCAAATTTGGTGAACTTGAATCAAATAAATACGTGTACGTTAAGGATCTTTGAGAGAGAGAGAGAGCAGTTAAGAGATATCAGACTATGTGGTTGACCTGCTGTATGGCTAATTTAAGATGATTTGCCATGTTTTTATATTGAAACATTCAGGTTCCAATCTGTTTTAAAGGTTGTTCTCCGCAGTTTAAGGATGTTGAGTTTTTTTTAAAATTCAACCTATTTTTTTTCCTCCAAGAGCGAGCTAATGAACTTTTACTTCAATAAATATGGCTTTTTTAAGGATGCTGCTCTCTTCATTGTGCTTCCTCGACATTAAACTCTTACTGCCAAGCTTTGCCACTTCCGTGTCAGTGTAACCTGACTGATAGCAATTCAACAATAGATGCTCTGGCATCCTTTAGTTGATTCAAAAGCTGGCATAGAGTATTATAGTACAGTTCAACACTTTAACCTTTTTGCATTATGCATGGAAAAAAATTCATCCATCAAGGCTATGACACGAAATTCCAGACGAAAATGTTGTTTAACTTTCCTAGACTTCACTGGCATTCTCGATATCGGAAATGAATTGTCGATGAGGCGTATCTGTATTTAATTAATTATATTAGAGGCTCAACTTTACCTTAGCCCTTTGACAGTACAATTTAAGGACCAAAATCGCTTCAAAAATTGAGAATGTTTTGTATATTTTAAGACAGTATATATATTGTAAAATAATAAAATGCATTTTTCTTGATAGAAAATATTTTTGAATAGATTTTTATCTCGGGAAACTAAGTTGTCAAAGAAATGAATTTCAGATGTTATCACCAAAAAAATGTTTTTACTAAATTTTAATTCATTTGCAATTAATTTCTATTTATTGCATAGTATAAAAAAGTTACAATGTATAAAATTTAATGAGTTAAAATTAAATAATAATGAATCATGATCTAAATCATCACTATTTGAGGAGTAATCAGAAAAATCTATATCACTATCGCTATGAAAACTAAAATCACTCTCTGAATCTGATAAGTCATCAGGAATATACTCTGTCAATCGTTAAACGTTTTCTAACAGCCCTTTCCATAAGTAAAAATCACCAAAAATTGAAGTTTGAGTGGTAATACCACGTGCCTTCAAATGCTGCAGTTTAATTAACAACTAACGACATCTGTTGGCCAAAACGTAAACTAAACATCTAAGACTGTAGGTAATTTATTTTGATGGTTAAACGGGGGAAACAGGATGTGCTTCTCAATAAAGGAAGAAAGCACATCCCCTGGAAATCGCGGGACGAGCAGATTTTGCTTCATTTGAGCTTCCCATGGAAACTGCTGGATGATCAGCCAGAGGATTAGTCCGTAGTCTTTTACTTCCTTAAATGCAATGGTGGGTGAAATTTCCGTTCTTTGCACAATGCTCCACCAATCCTTTTCCAACAGGATTACTCGAACATTATTACACTAGGGAATTATAATTAAAAGCAGACTAATTTATTATTAGATGTACTAATGGCCGATATCGTTAAAAAAATGGCCAATACTGCACGCATTTGAAAAGCTGCACAGTTGGAAACCAAATTCAAAACACATTTATCAGAAAAAACACCTTTGTCTTAATTTCTTTCGTATATATAGAAAGAAAAACTTACCACCAAGCTGGGTATGGTGGTAAGTTTTTATACATATTTATATATTTTGAAGAACAGTTTTTTTAATAGAAAATTTGATTGTAGGAAACCTATTTATTGTTTATTGAACATTTTATCCCCTCGAACTTTTCAAGTTCTCTTTTGCAGTTTTTATTCTTATCATTTTATTCTATATATGGGAGAAGACGTGGAATTATTCTTAATGCTAAATATTTTATCTTTGAGCTGAGACGAATTCTTAATCATTTGCCTTCATCTGTATATGGGAGCTTGTGTGTGAATGACACAGATTTCTTGTTGATTCAATAACATGAACCTCATTGAAAGACAATTACTAAATGCAATTAATAAAGTGGTGGTTTGTTATTATAGTTAAGAATATACTGTCTCGCAGTCGACCACAACAACTCCTGTCGATACTGCTACGTTCAGTGTTGGCGAGGTGGTCAGCTGTATGCAAGAATACTGTCTCTTCTGATATGAGTTGGATATATTTTTGTAGAAAGAGAGTGATTCATCTGAATTCGAATATTTACATTTTGAATGTTTCTTTTTCTGTTGTGAGTAAATTATAGTTTTTGGAAAATATTTTCAATCATAAACTCGTTTTCCTTCCGCATATCTTATATCCGTTGAAGAAATTGAAAAATTGTTCAACATTTTGAAAGTGCCTCCAAAACCTCTTTGGAAGCTAGTGTCTATTTTATGAACCCATTATATAAAAAGCAAAATTCTTCTTCCAATTTAACCACTGTTTTGCTGCCATTTGCTATGGCGTTTAGATACCATTCACCGTTTTGCTTTAAGGATCTGATTGAGAACGTTTCTAACCTTCTCGGATGAATCCCTGCATGCTTTTTCACCATCTACCTCTTTATTTAAGGCGAAATCAATGATCTGCCCTTTTATTATTTCCGAGAAAAGTCTTGTAAAGCACCTCATTTCTTAAATGATCTTGTTAGGTCTTCGAAAACACAATGACGGCTGTCCTTTCAAATTCTTCCATTCAATAAGAGAGTTAAAATACTTCTCCTTGACTTTATATTAATAATGTACCATTAAATCTCAAGATTTCTCTTCATTTTCTCCTCTGGGATACATCAAAGATTCCCTTTCCGAATCTCTTTTCGAGTATCAACAAATCTGCAACTTCTCCAGTTGCTCTCCAACAGTTTTTTATATTTAATCTCTGACAATATTCTTCATTTATACCAATTTTCATTGATGATTTAGTTGATCATGTTGGTTGTGACATAATTTTCTCATTTGGTTTATGAGTTACCGTATATATGATTAATCTTCTGTGTTTACTGAAGAACTAGTGACAATTTTCTGTGCTCGGCAGAAAATTTCTCCCTCGGCTCAGTGTAATTTTATTATTTACATCTTTAGCAAGGGCCACGGTAGCCTGATTGGTAGAGCATCCGTCTCGTAATCGAAAGGTCGCGAGTTCTGTCCTCGTATCGGCCAATGATCGTTGTGTTAGCTAATGGAAGTTGAGGCACGTTAAATAGGTCGTGACTGGAAAATCCTTCAAGTTCCCATAACAAATACCTCTGTGGGTACTGAATCATTTGTGATTTGGATTTCAATTCTGACTTGCAGATGGAAGAATGCGTTCGATCGTCCCCTATAAAAGGTTGTGTCGTGTGTGTTCGAGCTAAGTCGTACTTCCACCTTAACGGTGCTTGTTAACAACGAAAGGCGCACACTTCTGCCTTAATACATTCATTCGGGCTTGGTATGGCCAAGTGGCATTAGACCCACCACTAGTATAAACGTTTTCGAAACACTTTTTCACTATTACAATTGGAGGCATCCGGTTATTATCAGAATTTTTTTAAGTCTTCCGAGAATCGACCGTTTTTATGCTATTTATTCCTGGGTACCAATCTTGCTGATATCCATAGAAAATGAAGAGGCGGATTCTTCCACTGAATCAGCAATATCTTTCTTTAGCCAAAGACTTCCATATTATGACGTTAAGAGGTGAAAGGAATATAGTTCTTTTTCTATTTGTCATTAAATCTGAGCAATTACCAATAACCAGAGTGGAATTCATTAATGGCATTTACCCAACATAAGAGAGTTAAGTTGCGATCTGTCAAACAGATTATTGGTATGCTGTTACACCTATAAGTGAAGTTAGTTTGAAATTTACATGCCACCTTATAGGATACAGGCTATTACTTACAGGCATATCTTAATTGGAGAAAGGGCGCCGATATGCGAAATGTGCCATATTGATCTTATTTATAACATATTTTAATCGAATGATATTTTTATTATTTCTTTTGTGTCCTTTTCAATCGTACATTATCCATAATTCTACCGTATTTGATGGGTGAGAAATATCTCTCAACCATTTAGAACTTTTTAGAATATACTCATTTTTTTTACTTGCATCTAACTGTTTTTAACGCTGTTTTTTTGTTAGGATTTCATGAATCTCTCAATTTACTTTGCTTTAAAAATCTCGTTTCTTTTATATGATCCTGAAATTTCATGAACTTCCAATTGAATCTCATACATTTTATGCATTTTTTAACTATCAATTTTTATTTATAGTTAACTGAATGGGCTCTTATACATATAATGCTATATTAAACCTTATTTTCTGAGCAGTATGATCTAATATGTGTCCCCTAATTGGAGAGAGTCAAATTTCTCCTTCGTGATTTGAAGCTCTTTGTAATGACTATTCGAAATTCCTCCTTTTTTTAGTATTTCCTCCATTTTCTTGACCCCCTTCCGGGGGTTTCAGTAAATAGCACTGTTTTCCAAAATATTTTGGTTGCCTGTATTCAATTCAGTTGTCGATTTTGACAGATCTTTTCAAATCAGACAGTCACGTTGCTTATGCTATAGTTTTTGGTATGGAAACTATTGTCTATCCAAAAAGTGTTTCTGTTTAGTCAGGGAATTAAACTGCCAACTTCTCCACTGTGAAGAGTTCCACCTACGTGGCACGCGGTCGGTTGTAATGATTTCTTGCGGTGGATGTAAAAATGGGCCCATAGGTCACGCCGATTGCTTTTGGTGGACGCATATATGCGTCCATAGAAGTCAGAAGGTCTACAGGAATCTTCTACTCCCCATAGACACACAAATTTTGCATTTGAACTGATAGAATGAGTATTTTATAAACACTTTACCATTTTCGTAATAAAATTCCTCCAACAGTCTTGGAAGTCTTGAGTCTTTGAATGATTCTACAGAACAGGGATTTTTTCGTCATTTTTTGCTTTGTTCTGAGTCATGTCAGAATTATAAGAAACGAATTGTCAGATCATGCAGTAAAAAAGACTTCTGCGCTGATGCAAAGAATTCATTTGCGCATTATCGGTTCCCGCTATGATTAGAATCATGGGATCATACTATGAATAATAAATTACATCGTATTCGACCCGCATTTTCATCCTATTAAGTAAATTTAACATTTAATTTAAATCCAAATTAATTTCTAAAGTTTTATTTTAATTTAGCCCTTATCAAAATCATTCAAAAATAATCTCTTATTTCTTGATATGATTTCACATTATCTACTTAATTAACTCAAGAAATGCTTTGCAAAGTTCTTTAGTCAGCGATTCCCACTGTGAAAGTGATTGATAAAAATTACTGAATACCGAAATTACCGAAACAAATAATTTTATAAAAAGATCCCTGTGTTTCCCCTGCTTTGAAGGTCACATGTTCAGAAATCCTTATGAGAACCTTAATAGCATATTGGCACTAAAAATGATGTTTTTTGCCTATCAAAATATGCTATATAATACGAGGGAAATTTAATTTCTGCCCCTTTCCGTCACTTCATAATCCAAATATCTTTTAAGATTCTGAATGAAATTTGTTTGCATGATTTTATTCGACGGGTCTGAGTTTTATGCTATTATCACTCTTAATGGGTTTCACGAAAACCATTTTTTTATTCATTCATTTAAATTAATGATTTCTCTCGATGGCTTTTATAATTTCACTCTGTGCTCATAATTCCAATCATAGGAGTGAAGCAAGTTGGAGACAAATTCGGCTATTTTGGCATCAAACCATAATAAGCAAATAATAGTCCAGTTTTCTCATTTTCAAGAAACGGCTGGATGGAATATTCGAAACTGTAGTGACATCGAACAGCAGACTTATCCTGTAATTTACAGCGATTTATTGATTCCTTTTCGATTTGTTTTGGTCTCATGAAAATAAACGAAACTCCAACTATAAAATTGACTATGTATACATTCTTTGAAAAGAGAACTTATTTTATAATGAGAAAAGTTCCTTCGCCGTTTTTACTTTCGTTGTTAATGCTCTTTTTTTACTTTCACTGGCGTTAAAATGACTCAACAATTATTTTAAAG
>JAPMOQ010006674.1:110092-127809 GCA_026543055.1 Argiope trifasciata
ATAAATTGCAAACATTTATTTGGTAGAACTTAAGTTAAGCAAATGTACTATTTAATTCTTAATCTGATTTAGTTTTAGTCTTAAAATTAATTTCTAATATATCATTCTTGCATAGAATGATTTAGAATGCTCCAAAATATTTTTTTAACTTTTAAGATGCTCAATATATTTTCTTAATCTACCAATCTAATCTTTGATGAAAGTTCTACCAAATAAATGTTTGCAATTTATTATTTCAAATAGAAATTCTCTCATTCGTATTTTTCGGAAGAAATTGCAGTCATTTTTAGACTCCAATAATACGCATAAACTTAAGGAACATCTTAAGTTTATAAATCATTTAAATGAAAAGAACTTAAATGAAATTTTAATTGTCTGTTCTTTGACGTAGCTTACTTAAATAAGATTAAATGACTCGGTTGAAACCTGAGACATTTTAAGGTCAAAGACAGTTTCTACGCTTATCGAGTCGAAATGTTGAAAACTCAGTTTATTATAAGAATTTGCACCAATTTCTGAACCGTTGCCATGCCTACTTTCATTCAACGCTGCCAATTTACGAAGCAAAATCAAGCTTCTAACAAGCACTTTAGAAAATAGGGAAACTGTAAATATTCGCTCAACGGTCCTTTTTTCTATTATTATTATTATTATTCTATTTTCACTTTCAAACGTGGGATTTTCCAACAGTCGATTCGAAACGCATATAAACAAATGAAATTAAAAATACAGTGAAATGTTCGCTTCCACGTCGAAACGGACGTTTTCTCTTCCTTTAGAATAAAACTTCAAAATCGAGAAATGTTCGAAACATCGTGCCAAACGATTCTTGCCTCCGAGCGAAGTCAAGAGAAGAAGTAGAAATATAATTATAGCAGAATGCGACGTTTCGAATTACTAACGCTCATGAAAGCAAGCGAAGAAATGCATATATCGAATTACACGATTCCAGGCATGTGGAGGGAGGAAAAAGCCGAGAAAGAGTCTTGCTTGTTAAAAATTTTCCGCCGACATATAAATGTCGTCTGCCGAAATATTTCGTAACAGCATTTATGTTCTTCGTTTTTGGCAACATCAATTTCCACGCGCGGAGTCGTATGCTTGAGGAAACACAACAAAATGCAGAAAATTTTCTCGAACGAGAGAAAATATTTATTTAAGCTTGGAAATTTGATGAAGTAATGGAAATCTTAAGTCTCTCCGTCAATAAACATCTGTAACTCATTATTAAACACGAAACTGAAATTATTTAAAAGTGGAACGCTGTTTGAGCGGATGCTTCGATCATTATGAGGCGGTGAACATTCACTCACCATTAACAAAGTTCTTTAATAGATTGATAAGGTTTCGAGGGATGGAATGAGGTTTAATTGGAGATTTCTGAAACTGTATACTCTGCTTTGCAAGTGGAGTAATTACCGAATGGAAAGGTTTGTTCGAATGAAAGAATGAACAGAACTTAAAAACGTTTCATCTGTCTTAAAGATATGCTGATTTAACTGAGATATCTGCATTAAATTGGAATATAATATTTCCATATTCGGTTGGAATAATGGGAACTTATTTTTGAAAAATGGAAATAAAATGTTTACTGTTATCGGAAAATTAAAATAATAATAATAACAAACTGTTAGAAATCAGTATTCTATGTACAGGATATATTTTCTTACCGTATATAGTTTGTTTCTATGCTTATTCATTACAAAATATTTTGTTTAAAATTTGTTAGACTCTGAAAATTTCATAAACCAATTATTTACTTTATTTATATTAAAAGACATTTCTGGAAATTATATAAGACGCTTTTATAACATTATCGTCTTTCATTTTTTAAGTATTCAAATTTATTCTATATTTGCACCAAATTAAAAGATCTACAATATATATCAATTCGAATTCTTAAATGAAAATTAATGATAAATGTATTGGAAATGACATTATTATTAAAATAATAATAATAAACTGTTAGAAATCCGCATTTATAAGCTATAAATTAAATTAAATACATTTTATAGTAAACAAACCATTTTAAATCTGCCAATATGTTTCGTATGTTCGATGTTTTGCAACATATTAATTTCGAAAATAACGTTTTGCAAACAAATCCTGATGTGGTGGAAAAAAACTAATGTCATATTCAGATTCAGCGTGAAAAAATAACCAGGAATAAATAATCAAAAGGTGAAAAACATGACATAACTCTAAAAATGCGGGCCTGAGTAATTGCGTTGAAAAAAAGTAAAATAATGGCGATAAAATAATAACAAGATAGCAAAAGTGATGATATTTCTGATATTTATTATGAAAATAGTGATTCCTGCTACTGAAAAAAAATCAAATCTAACGAGATAGTGTAATCTGTGCTACCTTAAAAGAGATTCCGGTGGTAAACCAGTAAGAAAAGAGACCAGATACTAGAGCACAGAAAGTCAAGTATCATTTTGTTTCGTCCCTTGTTTCAAAAACTATCATGCAAAGACTAATATTAAACTTTTTTCCCCCGCCCGAGATAACTCGGGATAGTAAACTAATATCAAAACTAAATACTTTTACACCCATAAAAAAATTAAAAATTAAGATTAAAAACCTACATGTTTTTTTTTGTTTTTGTTTTTGGTGTTTAATAATATTTTTTTTATAAAATGTGATGATTTTTTGCAATTTTTTACAAAAAAAAAAATTGTAAGGATGGTGGTTAACTCATACTTTTCAATACGATCTAATTAAAGCCAATAAAAGCTTATCAACTTACTGCTTTGCACCCTCTAATAATTACGCTACCACTACTGCGTTTGGCAGTTGGCATATAATTTGCTTCTTAAAAGTTTATACCCTTTGATACCAAAGATACAAAAAATTCTTTCATCAGAGGATGTGACTTTTTCCCAATCAAATCAGAAGGTTTATTTAAACATTCGCTGGCAAAATCTAAATGTGTTTGTCAGTATTTCCCCATACAGTGCCTTCATGAAGCGATCTTTTTTTAAAGAAATCTTTCTCAAATATTAATTATTATTTAAGATGCAAGTAATTTTTGAATTTCAGCGAACAAATTTCAAAATGCATCGCTTTTCTCATTAAGTCAGCTTAGACATGGACCAGCTTGTGAACCACCATGTGGCTTTGAGATAACAGATTTCGATATCTTGTATCTGTTGATCATTCTTTAAATAGAAGAGCCAGTTCTACTCACTATCTTCCAAATTTCTCGAAGAGATTTACAATCATTCTTTAGTCTAAAGAGGATTTTAATTTCATCCCCTTTGCCTTTAGAAAACATTTTAAGTCAAACACAATACTTGCTATATTTCAAAATTTTTTTTAATGCAATTTTAAATTTACTTAGCGAAACTAAAGACATGTTTGCTTGTATGTATCATATCAGCAAAAACCATGTTTTTTATTCAATTTGTTGTATAGTCACCGGAGTTTAAATCAGATAGTAAGAAAAAATAAATGCAGTCGATATTTAATTTCATACAAGTTTATGAAGACTAAACAAACAAAAATTAATTTGCAAATATTGTTTTAATTTGCAATGGGCGCAAACTTTTTCTGATAACTTTTTGTGTAATTTTAAAATTATTATTATTATCACTTTAAAGCAATATTTTCAAGAAATACCATAAATAAAAAAATTACATTAATATTGTCATTAAAGTGAAGTTTGATGGTTCTTTGGTTTACATTGGATTTGTATGCAGACTTTTTCTGGCAAATGTATCTTTAAAAAATCCTTTTCTGTAGTATGGACAAAATTCTGTTTTTTTTAGGAAAGACAACTATAGCTATAAATTTTAAAAGAAAATTTTTATCTAAAATATAAAATGTGATCTAAATCATTAGAGCCGTATCCCAGATACACGAAAGAAATTTATATATTATTCATATACAAGAATTGCTTCTTTAAAGTTAAGATGATTTATAAAGTCTTCCATTTTTTTAATTTTGTTAACTTTAAAATGTAAGAAACGCTTCTGGAAAATAATCTCTATTCAGTATCATACTAACTGAACCTTTTTAGTGAAGTAAAAACCTAAAAAAAAATTACCAAAAATAATTTTTTTCCATGAAACAAGTGATTGATATATGAAATCTTTTTTTTTTTCCTATGAGGCTTTTCTCTTCCCTTGGCATATCGGAATAGTTCGCTAATGCTTCAAAAGATGGCGCTGTATTCAAACTCAACTTCAGCACATTAAAGATTCTGAAACAAGTTTTACGAAGCATTTTGATTTGAATTTAGCAAAATTAAAACTTTCAGCTTTTTAATACATTTTTGAGAAACAATTAATCAATATGAAAAGTAATAAACACAAATTAAAACATAACTAGCATTGTTATTTAAAATATTTTTAAATTTGTTTGTAAACTAATTCTTTAAATATTTTAGTAATTTTAAAGCATTTTAAATCGAAATATCCTTTCAAATTTATCTCAGCTATGTCTTTTTTTTATGACGAGAGAGTAAGTATTTCATAAGAAACTTCCATTTTGTTTAAATTTAGGACTACAAATTATTCAAAATTTTTCGATCCAAAATTTTTGAACCAAACGTCAGTGTTAATTTTAAATACACTTCATTGCAATTACGTTCTAATATTCAAAAGAAAAAAAAACTTATTAAATATGAATAAAAACAGTGTTATAGATAACTTAGCATTCTTATAGTCCTCCGGCATTTTTCTATGTAAAAATAAAAATTATAAAATATGGGAAAAAAAGTATGATCGATCTGTTTCTTTGTTTTAAATTTCTCTTAAGTAATTAAACAATGCTAGGTGGCAGATATTGTTCAGAAAATATCTAAGTTTAAAAAGGGTAAAGAACCAGATGAAAATCAAATTAGGAATTTTATGACAAAAAACATTTTTCATAAGAATATGTTAAGGCTTATGCAAATTCTAAACAGTGTAAACAAAGCGACTATGTTCAAATAGTGGTAATAATATCTATATTTCAAATACAAAGATGCTTTAAAATCAATATTTGCAAGCTTATCAGCTTTAACTAAACAAAATTGACGGTGACCTGATTTAGGAGTAGGGCATCTTTCTCTTGATCTGAGAGTCATGAGTTCGAGTCTTGATTTTGTCATGGTTGTTCTCTACATTGTATTCTATCGGTGAGTTCTGTGAAAGAGCCCCCTTGTGAAAAGTGGGTTGTGCAAACGAATGTGCATACCATCTTCATATAAGTTAGAAATCAGTCTTCTGGCCTCGGGTGTTTATGGGCTTTTCTCTCAAAAGCTACTGCACACTCGGCTTAAATCGCTGATATTTGGTCATACGGTTTCTAAAGTGCCATAAAGTAACAATAACAAACAAAACTGTGAAGTTTATAAATACAATGTAGATCTGAAATATTCATTGTTTCAGGTCTACCTGGACCCCTTCAATACATCGTAGACCATTTCTACGCCATTGAATGATATTTCCATGGAAAGATCCCTCCAATCTTACAAACGGCTTCTGTAAAAGCTCAGAACGCAAGTAAATGCTCGTTGTTGTCGTGTCTGTGTTTTTCACGGAAAGGGGGTGCAGTAGCTTCTGAGGGTAAAGACACCTGAGCACCCAGAGGGCAGAAGTCCGACTTCTAGCTCACACACACGACACAGCCCTTTTTAGGGGGTGGTCGAATTCATTCATACACTCATTCATCCATCAGCAGGTCGAAATTTAGATCCAAATCAGAGACCAACTCATCCCTGATTAAGTACCCCCAGAGGTATCGTTTTGTTATGGGAACTTGGAAGAATTTGCAGTCTCGACATATTTAACGTGCCTCAACTGCCATTAGCCAACACGGCGGTCTTTGGCCAAGACGAGGACAGAACCCGCGACCTTTCGGTTACGAGACTGACTCTCTACCAACCAGGCTACCGCGGCCTCAAGTAAATGCTCGTCTAAATTTTGAGTTAGAAAGACGCATCTTCCCGTTAGAGAGTGGATTCTGTAAAGGGGAGCATACTTTTGTACTTTTGATAACTTTGTCCTTCTACAAACCCGAAATCATAAAGCATTTATTTGAAGAAACCATCTTCCTTCTCTCTCCCTCTCTCTCTTTTTTTTTTTTTTTTCGCTATAGAAAAAACATTGTATCGTGCATGGTGCTATGACATAGTTTCAACTCTGGTTTTGGTTTTAAGGGATTGTTTTTACATTTATCTTATGGAACATTTAGTGTCCTCATAAGAAACTTTTATTCTAACAATTTTATTCAGATAGAAATGATTCCACATGTGAGAGTCCTCAGAATCACATTTTTTATTGCTCATCTCAGTAAAATTCTTGATCATTTACCTACATCGGTACTTGATAGTCTTGACCTTGACGATCGCTAGAATTCATGCGAAGGAAGTAATCTGTATTTATCGAAAAACAACTTCAAAATGTAGTCAACAAGCTGATAACATGTGTGATGATAAAAGGCTCACCATCTCTTCAGTGAAAAGTCAGTGCTTCCATTGATGATCAGCAGACTTCATGCTAAGGAAACAACGTGAATCGAATTGATGCTATAACAATGGATGGACACACTATCCATCCAGAGAAGAGTTTTTATGCAATCTTTTGCAGCAAGAGAAGCATTCACTTGAATCTTCATATTCAAATTAAAAATATTCCCATTCCAATGATAAATAAAATACGATTTAGGGGGAGAAAGATTACCGATCAAAAGCTCACCTGTCTTCCGCATATTTCCCACCTGTGGAAAAAGTACGAAAAATAATGAAATATTTCAAATTATCTTTCCAAAACGTCATGGGTGGTATATAGAATTTTCGTTCTCCGTATTTACCACGCGGCTAATCTCCCCCGCATTGACTGCTATAGCATAGAGTATGGTTTCGCATTCTTTATGTTTTGCGGTGACTAGATACCATCCATTTCACTGCTCCAAGAATCTGCTTGGGATCTTTTCATACTTCTCTTATAGACAGTTTGTACATATTTGTCATCAGCTACTTCTTTGATTTAGAATTCTGAAATTATCTGCTGTATATTAGATTCAAATTCTATCTGACACACATCCTCCCATGTGTCAGATGACATTATATATATATAGGGCATGATGACTACAGGTCTTAAGGCTCAGGTCGATGGATCTCTGGTGTTATTCTTTCACGGGTTTGCTTTGTCGGCTGAGTGAGCAAAGTTTGGGGATCGCTCTGAGAGCGCTATGGTATTTTTCCAGCGGGTCCTCCGATTTTACTGAGCCTAAGACTCAAAAGTTGGCCGGTCCGGGGTGTCCCGCTATCTCTGTCAGATGACATTATTGCTCAGTCTCCACAAACTATATGATGCTCGCCGCTCTTGCATTTTGCCTTTTAGTCAGATGATCAAAATGTTGCTACACGAATTGAATCTTGATAATATTAGAATGAAATATATGGAGTCTTTTTTTTTCACTGTAAAATATCCGTACTTTTTAAAAATACCTTTTTAGAATTTAAGAAATCTTCAAACTCCCCACATGTTTTCCAACTGATTTTTTTTTTCACCATCGCTATAAGTGCACTTCTTTTGCATTCATTTTGCAGGATGGCGCGAAAACAGAAGGTGCTATGAGATTTCTGATAATATTTCCATCCGGTTCACTAAGTCATCACCTTCACGACTGTTATTCCGTATTCACTACTGAGTTGATGGCAATCTTCTGTGCTCTACAAAAATTTTCGCCTATACAGCGTAAATTTATTATCTATACAGATAGCATGAATGTTCTTTTAGACAATTTTTCACTATCACATTCGGATGCATTTGATTGTAGTTATGATTTTGTTATATCGTGGTCTGTTATCTTGGTGCCAAATCATTTTTGGTAATTAAATGGTAGATTCAGTGGCAAAATGAGAGAATAATTTTTCTTATCTTATCTCTGGTTAATTTAGTTTAGTTATATTAACAACCCGTTTTAAAGCAACACTAGGTCGATTTGGGACAAACTTCGTAATTTTGGACAGATGACGAAGGCGACACCTGAGCTGGTACCCCCTCTCCAAACTTCCACACCAGAGGGGGGACAAGAAAGGTCCCCCTTTCTTGTCTTTGGCTACTACTTTATTCCTATGTTAAGAAGTACTTAACCAAATGATTTTCTTTTCTACTTGGTCGATTGTAATGGGATCTGCGGATCCAAAATAAACTGCATTCCATCCCGCAGACTTTGGTTGTGATCTGTCCTTTCTATTCAGATTGAGGTCAAATCGATTCACTTAAATATAGGACAAACTCGCTATACGTTCAGGCATCTCCCTTTTGTGGGGACGGAACCAAAATACCCCACATATCATGTGAATTTTACCATAAATCATATATTAATAGAATGCTCTGCTTTCAATTTTCATCGTATTCGCTTTGAGCAATTCCATCAATGTCCTTAATGGGTACCCTCTCAATAACTCTAAAGTTTTCCCTTTCTTTAAACACTTTAATATATTCCTGCATATGATTATCTCTTACCACATGCTTGCATATGTTCATGTGTATTTTTACAGTCAAATTTTTATTGTTAATTGATGTGATATAATTTTTATTGTTAATCGATGTGATATAATTTTTATTGTTAATTGATGTGATATAATTTTATTGTTAATTGATGTGATATAATTTTTATCGTTAATTGATGTGATATAATTTTTATTGTTAACTGATGGGATATAATTTTTATTGTTAATTGATGTGATATAATTTTTATCGTTAATTGATATGATATAATTTTTATTGTTAATTGATGTGATATAATTTTTATTGTTAATTGATGTGATATAATTTTTATCGTTAATTGATATGACATAATTTTTATTATTAATTGATGTGATATAATTTTTATTGTTAATTGATGTGATATAATTTTTATTGTTAATTGATGTGATATAATTTTTATTGTTAATTGATGTAATATAATTTTATTGTTAATTGATGTGATATAATTTTTATTGTTAATTGATGTGATATAATTTTTATTGTTAATTGATGTGATATAATTTTATTGTTAATTGATGAGATATAATTTTTATTGTTAATTGATTGATTGGATAAATGTGTTGTTATTTTTCAATAAATTTCAGCATGGTTCTTGAGAACAGATAGATATTATACATAGAAAGAAAAGAAGAGAACACAGTTTCTGACGAGTACGCACACAGCAAGTACACATAAAGCGCACAGCATCATGTTAAGTAGTTCGCTGGTGTGGTATGTAAAGTTTATTGGCATAAGGGCCACGTGAGGGTATACTTCCCCAGTCATTTGGTTTAATTTAAGAACACATTCAATGAATTATAAATAAACGCAAACTGATAAAAAAGGAATAAAATATAAGATATAGCATTTTAACTGATAAAATTTCTGAATCACAGAAGGAAAACAATTTTGAAACAATGGAAAAGTGTGAGGAAAATGATAAAATTCCATAATGTATCACTGACAAACAGCTAGATGCAAGTGAAAAGGTGGATGGCTTTTAAAAAATTGAAAATATTTGGGTGGTGTTTCTCACCCACCAGGTCGGTTAAAGTCAAGCATGATGTATTGAAAAAACTAACACGATTGGAATTATAATAAGGGCATTCAATCAAAATATGCTTTATACTTAGATCAACGTGACACGTCTAACACATTGGGACCTCTTCGCCCAAGATAAGATGTTTGTGAGAACAGCGAGTATGTTCTATGCGGAGGCGTGTTAGCTTGACATCTAAGCAGTTCACGGGAGTAATGGCGCAGGAACGAAGCCAGCAGCGTAATCACACAGATATTTATACGCTCGAAAAATAGTTCGTTCACTTCATCCCAACAAATTGAATATCGGATTCAAAGGGTAATGATACTTCAAACATACCATAGAGAAGAATAACCAAATTATCTTGAAATTTTTTGAGGTTTTTTAAAACTAAAAGTTTCTTCTTAGAACTCTCCCATGAATCATATATTCCTATAGTCTCAAGTTCCCATAGTTTATCTACAGTCGGATTCATCAAATGCAACGATATAACATCATATTATTGCATCGATCATCTTCAATAACCTCCACCTTGGGAAAAAGGCTACCACCCAAGTTTTTCGTACCTATTACAATGTTATCTAACCTAATTTCTAACAAAACTACACCAGAACGTAATTACTCAGAATTATCAGTCCAGCAACATCGATTCCTATAAGTAAATCGATAACACAATCTTTTGAATACGAATCTAGCACAATGCTATTTTCTTCCAACTCCCTCAATATCAAAAGAGGCTCTGATTTACGCACACAGCTGTATATTCTTTCCTTAGACATAACCTCAATGCCTACAGAAAAATTACCGTTTAAATTGGAAATCTTAATTTCGTGTACCTCGTGCAAACGTGGCTCAATATTTCTCCCCTCCAAATAAGCTTTGCACTAAATGCTATTTCTTTTTAGGTTTCAATTTAAGCTCTTTAATTATTCTTGTATTTATATAGAGCTGCTGAGACCCAGTATCGGTAAGTATTCTTCCATTTACACTTTTACTACCTTTCTTAATTACAATTCTTAAAATGGGCCGCGGTAGTAAGATTTCGACTCGGAGTTGCAGGTTCGAGACCTGATTCCACCAAACTCCCTCCGTATAAGCGGGTCTGAGGAGCGTTAAACCCATCGGGACCAAACATCCTCCCGCCAGTGTGGTGAGGAAGTTTGGAGAGGGGGTGCCAGCTCAGATATCATCCTCATCATCTGACCAGGGTTCAAAATTACGTGGTTGCCCCAAAATAGTCCTAGTGTTACTTCAAAATAGGATGTTGATATTGCCATATAAAGAAAAATAACCACGAGCTCAGTGGCCGAATGGTCAAAGCACGTGATCCAAACTCAGACTTTGCGGGTTCGATGCTCGCCATGGCTGTTGTATCCGAAGTATGGATTTTTGGTTTGTTTCCTTATGTTCTCTAACAATCTAGACCTTTCTTTCTAATGTAAATTTGTTGTTTCTCGAATATTCTGTTCTTGAATAAAAGCTGATACCCACTAGTCGTGAACAACTTCTCGACCTTGTAAAGTTGCTAGTTGCTACTTTCCGTCAATAAACTTATTTGTTAAAGCTGATGGTGTGTTTAATTCAAATATTCGTGACAATATAACTAAACTAAAATACAATTCTTAAAATTAACAGTAGATCAGTTTGCAGAGAACTGTAAGTCATAACCTTAGTAGACACTTCAGTTCGGTTCTTATGTGAACTTGAATGCCTATCTGACCTCATCAAAAGAAAGTGATTATTACCACAGCGCATACATTTGTCTTTGAATTTTTACAATTTCGGGACACTTGTTTTAAACATAAACAAGAAAAATATGCTCTTTTCCTAGATAAAAATCTTCCTTCTCTGTTCTAAAGTCAATTTTTTGGCCATGTAACAGTCCTGTCTGGAGATGCTACTCATCACAGACGAAAAATCAAAATTCCTCCTATATGAATTCGTTTTATTTATCAAAACAGCTGTTGAAGGCAGGTCCGGAATCACAACCCTCTTCACATCGACCTTTTTTACTCGGTTAATCCTAAATCCGGTTGGAGTCAGCTCGGTCTTCTCCTCCCCAATAACTCCTTTCTTCAAGAAGGTCATCATGTTTTCTAATGAACGACTGTCATCCCTCTCATCCGATTTAATACGATTTCTTTCCCAAGCTATGAAGTCATCTTCAAGGAGACAAGATTCAACCAAAGGTGTCAGAAAATCTCAGCACTTTTGTTGAGTTCGTCCCAAGCTTTACAGGGCTGGAGCTTGCCAGTGAGTTCATCATATAAAGCTGAGAGACTGGCTATAGCTCTACCAGATGTGGTATTCATATATTTGGCTATAATGTGCAGTATTCTTCTAGTTGAACCGTTTCCGTTATGCAATTTGGATACAAACATGGCGCAAGACCATGATTGACAAGTTGGCGATTTTTTAACATTGCGTCAAGAGGTGGGTTAAACTCCGGTCGAACCATTCCTCATTACCATACTTTATAATTCTCGAAAAAAACTAGCAGCAAAAAGCCTTCACGCCCAAAACGTTCCTTCAGAAATTCCTTCGCCATTTGATGGTTTGCTGCTGACAGTTGCAAGCATTCGAGGATTCAAAGTCTTCGGACCAGGGACCATTCTTGAAGCAAATATAGGAATTTATCCTCAGCAAATAAACTAGCATCCAAATGAATCTTCTCAAACATACTACAAAAACTCAAAAATTTTTTATCATCACCAGAAAATGTCTGCAATTCTATCTTCGGAAATTTAAGCTTTCGGGTTTTACTCAATATTAATAATGAGTTATTCCTAAATGTAGTTTGTGTTAAAACTTTTCTTTACATTTCCAGCTACTACAGTAAGGGCCGAGCGCTCTTTCAGCAAATTAAAATTAATCAATAATTATCTTCTGTCGTGTTCAGAACGCGTAAATGCATTTGTTGTATTAAGCATCGAAAAAGAAATTACAATTTTTATTTAATTATTCTGAACTAATTGATGTATTATCAAAAATAATCACCCATTAAATAAATACGCATTGATAATATATGATTTCAGATATTATTATTTTTTTCTTTACAAAAAAATTAGAGCCAAGAATGACTTTTTGCACCCAGGTCCCTTTAAAGAGAAGGCCGGCTCTGACCATAAGGTCTTCAATCTATTTTGTCATAACCGGCTATAAATATATGGTGACAAATTACATTATGTATTTGTAAATTTTTCTCACTATATTTTTTCAAATTCAAGTCATTGTAAGATTTCTCCAACAGATTTATAAATGACAACGCTATTGATTTTCTGTATGTGTGAGTTTTGCAACAATTCATTGTCAAATACATGCGATCAGATTTACATTTTTTTTCTTTACAAAAAAATTAGGGCACCAAATAACTTTTTGCATCTAGGCCCTTTTGAAGAGAAGGCTGGCTCTGACTTTTTTATATTTCCCGGGAGGCGGGGCTATAACCTTCTTTACCAATCAAGGGAAGTGGGAAGGTCTATGCTTCGGAATCGGATGATTTTAGGTTCGAGACTCGATTCCGCTGACGAACCATCGTGTAAGCGGGCCTGGTGAACGTTAAACGTCCGGGTCGAGCGTCCTCTCACCGGTGTGGTGTGGGGAGGGGGTGCCAGTTCAGATGTCGTCATCTGACCAAGGTTCAAAATGATGTGGTCTGTCTCAAAAAAGCCCTCATGTTCTTCAAAGCCCTTAAACGGGACGTTATTATAACTAAACTAAGATAAACTCTTGGCCAATCAGTCGTATATCAGTTTCTATTGAATGATCATTAAAATTCTCGAAGTTTCCAGCATTTTCTATTTTATCGTCAAGCTCTGGGATTGTTGGCTCGGCACCTGAGCAGCATCCAATACAGATTATTGTAAATCAGTCCTTCCGATTATGGTACTAACCGTGTTGGGAAGCAGCATTACAGGTTTGTAATAATATCATCGAAAAGTAAGTCTACATGCAAATATTTATGGTGGCCGTGGTAGCCTGGTTGGTAGAGCATCAGTCTAGCAACGAAAGGTAGCGAATTCTGACCTCATCTCGGCGAAAGACCGCCGTGTTGGCTCATGGCAGTAAATATGTCGTGACAGCAAAGTCCTCTAAATTCCCATAACTCTGTGGGTACTGGATCAGGGATGAGTCGGTCTCTGATTTGGATCTCAATTCTGACTTGCAAATGGATGAATGAGTTCGATTGCCCCCTAAAAAGGGTTGTGTCACGTGTGTTCGAGAAAATTCGTACTTTCACCTTAACGGTGCTCGTTAACAACAAAAGGCGTGCACTTCTGCCTCAATTCGGAAGAGCTCCACTCATTCGGACTTGGTATGACCAAGTGGCATTAGACCCATCACCACCATATTAATGCCATTTTTGATATTTTTCTACCCCTTGTTAGTTTTCATTTTTTTAAAATATTTTTTATCAATGATATTTATTTTGATAAGCAGTTTAAATAAATTTTATTATTTCATTTCTTACTACTTATTCTTTTGCTGAAAATTTTAATAATATACAATATCATTTTAATGATAATCATAATAATAATTAATCATAATAAATCTTGGTAAAATCTATGGAATGCATATATAATAAATTGCACCCGATTCAGAATTCCGCATATTAAGTTGCACCCGATTCAGCATTACAGGTTTGTAATAATATCATCGAAAAGTCTACATGACCATATAAATATTATTTTTGAGATTTTTCTACCCATTGTTAGTTTTCATTTTTTAATATATCAATAATATTTATTTTGACAAACAGTTTAAATAAATTTTATTATTCAATCTCTTACTATTTATTCTTTTGCTGAAAATTTTAATACCATACAATATCATTTTAATCCTAATCACAATAAATCTTGGTAAAATCTATGGAATGCATATATAATAAATTTCACCCGTTTCAGGATTCTGTGAGAGATATTTAAATCTTTGATTATGACGGAAATGTACCCATAAAACACTACACTGTAAATTGGACATATTTACTTTGTCCATAGATACTGACTATATTTAGAACCAACATATATCTACATGAAACATTATGAAATCACAACAATTCAGCATAATTTACCTGAAAATCCTGAGTACTTAAATATCGGTTTGAGATGTTTGGCACGTTTAAAGTTTGAGCGAATAAGAGATTCAATTTATCATAATTTAATTCCGTACATTGCAGGCATTGGTTTAATTAATGTAATTCAAGATCTTTAAGATATTGAACAAGATTCTAAGTAAATTTTTCAAAAAAATGAATGTTTTTATGACGTTTTTTATTAATATAAAAATAAATGGTGTATAAAAGTGAAATGATTTAAATACATCTGTAGTTTCTGAAGAAAGAACATATTTGGATATTAATTTTAACATTTATTTACAAAAACTAAGATTGTTCTAAAGAAAAAAAAATTTTAAAATTGTTTCACCTATATTTGTAGCATATTTTAGAGTGTAACTAGCTATTATCTTATTCAAAAATAAAATTATTGAGTGTAATGTATGAAATTATCTATGAAATTTTGAAATTTTTTCAACAATATTTACATTAAACAATAAATATACTTATAGGGTATTAAAATTTCTGATCCAAAGCTCATGACATTCTGTATAACTTAACGAGTACTATTGGGAGTACAAATTAATTGGGTCCGTTTTTTTTTTTCGTTAAAAAAACATTTTATTAATAAATAAAAAAAATGTTATTGAAAATGAAAAAACATGAATGAAATGAAAAAACATGTTATTGAAAGTATTGTTCATCGGTAGCCACAACTTTTGTCCACCTTTCTGGCAATTTTCGGATTCCATCTCTGAAAAATGAGTCCTCTCTGAACGCAAACCATGAATCAAGCCATTCTTGAATTTCTTCGAAAGAAGTGAAGCGGTGACCAGCCAAATCGTGATGCATCCGTCGGAACAACCAATAATCAGAAGGGGCAATGTCTGGCGAATACGGCGGGTGGGGTAGGACCGCCCATTTCAACGTTTCCAAGTAATTTTTAACGACAATTGCCACATGGGGCAATTGTCGTTTGCCACATGTTTTTTAATGCCAATTGCCACATGTTTTTTAAGCGCACGGAAATTGCTTGCTGAGTGACTCCCAACGATCCTGCAAGCTCTTGTTGCGTTTGGCACGGATCTTGATCGAGCAATTCCTCCAATTCGGCGTCTTCGAACTTTTTCGGCTGGCCCGGGCGCTCCTTGTCTTCGACATTAAAATCATCACTTTTGAAGCGTCGAAACCACTCTCTACATGATTTATCAGATGGCGCAGATTCACCATAAACTTCCACAAGCGATCGATGCGCTTCAGCGGCACTTTTCTTCCAATTAAAAAAGAAAATCAAAACTTCCCGCAAATGTTGTTTATTTAGCACAAAACTTGACATATTGAATGCTCAGAAAACCAATGTTGTTGTATAAAACTCGAATCTTCGTTGACTGAATAGGGTTCACAAAGGTCAAATCTTTCTAACAAAGCCACAAACATCTATCATTATTCAGTAAACAAATCAGCCAGAGCCATCTATTGAAAACGGACCGAATTAATTTGTACTCCCAATAATTACAAACCTCATTAAGGTATCTTGATAATTTTTGAGGTATGACAATACTCGTACAGTAATGAAACACTTGCTCTTCAGAAAATGCTTTTAAAGTTTTTAAATGATTTTAAATAAGTATTACTTACATGTCAGTAGTTTGCTAGAAATTTTATTCTTATTGACATAGAGACAAAATAACGCTATAATTGAAAACAAAAACGTACCTATTTTTGGTAACTATAAATAAATAAATAAAAATAACAAATTTAAAAAGTAAAAGGGAAATCTACGACCGTAAATTTCAAGTTATCATGTGAGAAAATTATTATGTTTAAGTCATTATTTGCCTTAATTAATTTAGCCAGTTAAAACCGCCGTGAAAGAATCACGTGGCTTCTCTCTCGGTCTCTCTCTCTCTCTTTCTGTATATATGTATATATATCTGTATATATATATATATATATATATATATACATATACAGATATATATACACTTAAACATATATATATACAGTGGGTAAAAAAAGTCTCCGTACGCAGATACGAATGCAAATCAAAGTTTAATTTGTCACAAAATTCATAATGATAAAAATGAAAATTTAAAAATGAGTTAAAACTAATATTATTTAATATTTATTCACATTAAAAGGATGATAATACTGACAAAATTAAATAATAAATCTTAAAAACTCAAAAAATTCCGTAAACATCTAACAAAAAAGTCTCCGTACGGTGCCCTAGTACACGAAAAAAGTTTACAAAAATGCAAAATACATGTAAGAAAAATACATTTAATGATCAGTGGACCCTTCTTTGACCGTTATCACCTCTCTTAGACGTTGTGGCATTATCCCAACAAGTTTTTTTTTGTTGTTTCTGGAGAAATATCACACAAAATGCTACTAATGGCACTTTTGAGTTCAATGAGTTCAATAACTTTCGTCAATGGCATCTGTGGATTCAAGGTTTTGTGGTTTCAAATTTCTGCGTTTTTGTTATTCTCATCGAATTTTTTCTCCGTTTGCTCCTTCATTCCCTTTCTTTTTTTTCTTTACAAGACATCATTAGCAGAAAGCTTAGAACACCCCATTTATACTTTAATCATTGCCGACGCGATTTCGAGCTTTAAACCACCCTAACCAAGACAGCATCATATTCACACATGATTTTAAAAAAACGACTTTTATACGAATTTATGTTCCCCATATAGTCAATTTCCTTAAAGGAGGAGTGGCTTAAAATCTAAAAAGACTTTTAACTTTTATAGCATAAAAAAGATTTATATCTTAGATGAGTGTAGTTTAAATCCATGTGGCATAAAAATGATTAATCAATAACTCGTTCATTCCGAAATATGTTCCTATCTGCTGAAATCTTATTAAAAGCATCATAACACAATATCCATTAAAAAAGAATTTTATCTAATATTCCAAAAAGTAGCGCCAATTCATTAGACTTTTGCTCAAAAAAGATATCAGAGAAAGAAAACATTAAAAGAAGATGCTAAAATCAATAAGAATAATCTGACGATTAATGTAATGAAAAATATCAATTTTATCAAATCAATCTTCAGTATTTCCGAAACTCTGAGATAATAAACAGACTTTTAAGTTTTGAAAAAAGTTTCAAACTCTACTCTCAAACAAGCAAATCCTTCGACTTACG
>JAPMOQ010006674.1:147809-164224 GCA_026543055.1 Argiope trifasciata
GAGAGGGGGTTAGTGAATGGGGGTCTATGAGTAACTAGAATAAGTGATAGTGTATATCTGTATGGTATAAAGTGTTACAAAAATACAATTTACAACTGGTATGATGAGTTCGAGTTCTGGGTATGACCTTGATCGTTTTCTGTATATATTAAAACATATTTTAATAGGATGAGCCTTATCATTTCAACAGTCCATCTTGGTTTTAATATGTGATTTAATATTACACAAAAAGTAATAATTAATTGACGGATCGATTAAAAAGGTTTTTAATTATATATATTACTTAACATCAGGCAAAAATATTGGTATGCTCTAAAGTGTTACAAAAATACAATTAACAACTCTGGATGATGATTTCGAGTTCTGGGTATAACCTTGATCAATTTTTGTACCTATTAAAACTATGTATTTGATAGGACGAGCCTTATAATTTCAACAGTTCATCTTGGCTTAAATATGTGGTATGATATTATACAAAAAGTAATAATTAATTAATGATAGAATTAAAAATGTTTTTAATTATATACATTACTTAACATCACACAAAAAAAATCTGAATTTGATATCGGTATGTTCTAAAGTGTTACAAAAAATTGTGATGATGAGTTCGAGTTCTGGGTATGACCTTGATCATTTTCTGTATCTATTAAAATAATGATGGGATGAGCCTTATAATTTCAACAATCCATCTTGGTTTTAATATGAGATGTGATATTATACAAAAAGTAATAATTAATTAACGGATCAATTAAAAATGTTTTAATTACATACATTACTTAACATCAGTCAAAAAAATCTGAATTTGATTTTGTAATCAAATGCATCTTAGGCGAATCAAAATATGTCCTCAACTTTTAATGCATGCAAGTTTTGATTTTAGCATTCTTAATTTCTTCAAAGTGAAGTACTTTTTTTTTCTCCTAACTGAACGGTGGAGGAAAAAATAACTATAAACAGTCCAAAAATTCGACCTCGAAATTTTGATGAATCTCCACGTTTCAGAATGTACTTAATTTCGGAAAAATAGTTTTAAAATTTATTCAGAAAGTTGTAACCATTGTCTATGTAGAGAATAATTTTTAAAAAAATAAACAAATAAAATTTGATAAGTAATATAGGATGTAAAATACTACACCGACCCCAAAGTATTCTAAAAATATATGAAAGAAATTGGTACAATTGTCTACATTATACAATGAAACTACACTCAAAACGCCCCTAAGGAAAACGGGAATGTCGAGGAGAAATTCTCCCCAATTATAGAAAATATCAAAAATACTGTATGAATTATGATTTTAGGGAAGCATCGACTCTGATGAAATGGATGTGTAGAAGCATTGAGAAGGTCAACTTTATTACTCATTTTCAGTTGAGTAACTTTGATATTAAATGCTAGTTTCCCTCGATTTATATCTTTCCAGTTGAAAGGTTGAAGGTCAAATAGGTCATAGGTCGGATTTACATTTTTCAATGTTATTTTCATTTAAAACAAATTAATTCTTTTACTTAAAGCTGAAGAGTCCCGGTCTTTTGATTTCAGAAAAATAAATTTGAAACTAGAGCATTAAAGTAATAGTCCAATGAGAAGAAACAATTAGTAAAATATATGTAAATTTAATTGAATAAGATGCAAATTAAAATATACATACTTATAATAATGCAGTATATAAGGAATATTTATGAATAATAATGAAAAGCTGCAAAATATTAATGAATTTTACAATAATTTTGAAAATATAAAAGTAATTAGAAAAAAGTATTAAATATTATAAAAAGATTTTTAAAAAATCGGATACAAAAATGGAACAGATACGGTTTATGATACTAAACATAATAAGTGAAATAAATGTTTGTCCAAAACACAAAAGTGAGCAAATATATGTTAAAAGATTATTATTAAATTTTATGCAAATAAACTAAATAGCGAATGAAAGAAAAAAGATTTAGATCTCCGATCTTACAAAAAATATGCGTAACAGTTCGAAAATTTAAGGTATTCGATTTGGTTCGGAGGGGATATAAAAAAATTATATTAATTTTTGTATGAAAATAAGGATAAAGAGTATTTTTATCAATGTAAGGATAAAATGATGTTAAAAGTAAAATCATTTAAATATGCATGTAGTTTATAAATAACAAGCGTAGTTTATGATAAATTTTAGCCCTTATTTACAAAGACTAGAATTGTTCTAAAGAAAAATGAATAAATAAATAAAAAATGGTACATTTTTTCCCCTTTAAAATATTACATTTGTAGCATATACTAGAATGTAACTATTATGTAAGAATTACATTCGAAGCTGCCATTTTTCTGTGTAACATATAAAACTAATTTAGGATTTTTTTCAGCAATATTTATATTAAACTATTTATAAATACACTTCCAGAGCATTCAACATCAAAATCGCAGTTCATTACAGTCCCCATAACATAATGAGCATTAACTACAAATTCTGTACAGATTTATTGATTATTTTTTGGAATATGACAATATTCGTACATTAAAAATACGAAAAAAAATTAACTCTTCAGAAAATGCATTTGCAGTTTTTAAATGCTTATAAATAAACATTTCATGTATCAATAGTTTGCTATAACTTCTTATAATTGACATAAAGACAAAATAAAGCTATCATTGGAAACAGAGAAGTACCTATTTTTTGAAACAGTAGAAAAAAATTGCAAATTTGTATCCAAATTCAATGTTTTTTACCTAATCGTATATCTTAAATGATTATGAAAATTGCACATAAAAAGCAAGAACTCAATTCGTGTACTTATAATTATTAAGCACCTTTGAAAATTCATTGGTATTAGAGTTATATAGGTTATGTTCAATTTCAGATAAATCTTTCATGCATAACTCCATGTTCATGATTACTTTAGCAAAGTATTTTTCAAGGATCATGTCGTTATGACGAACATTAAAGTCTTTTTAGTTTAATATCTCTACACCTATTTTGTTTATCTTGTACATGAACCTGTATATTGGAACTGGACTCCTTAACATCACAGTGGCCTGAAAAACATAACAGTAAATTTATTTTCTGATTTATCCGTGTTGCACTAACTTATTGCTCATGTAAATTGCCGACATAATAAATAAAATCTTTACGAAATTGAAGCTTTTTCCATCCTTTTCCATCAATGGGAAAAAAAACATGTATATAAATGGCTTAAACAATTAAAATGTTTTGAATTTCATTGGAACAATAAAAATGATTATAGAAGATTACGTTTAATAATTTTGAAGTATTGACAAAATTCAGGAAAAATTTGAACGATAAATATGGATTTAAATTTACTAATTTTGGAAATATTTTTTTAATTTTGCAATAACATTTTTTGAGTTATTTCATAAGAATAGCGCAGTTAACTTCATTTAATTTTTAACATCGCTTAATTTTTAATTAAAGTTTTAAAAAAATATCCTAGACGGACACATTTTTAATTCTTCATTCATTCTACTTTATTATAATTAGTCATAGATAAAAAAATGTGAAGAATAAATATTCACTCTGGTGCACTTACATTAAACAAAAATACAATTCAAAATTACTTTTTATTTTGGAATTTGTTTATTATATCTTCTTTTTTTTCTCTTTTTGAGTTATAGAAATTTATTGTATACATGAAACAGAATATCATTTTTGCTGTCATATATTCATTCCTTTTCTTCAGAATATGGTCTTCTTTATATTATGGTCGATAAAGTTTGAATTCGTATCATGCAACAACAAGCTTCTAAGTCGTACCATTAAAATTGGTTGAAAGCACTCAAAATTGTGCTTTTCTAAAGTCGTTTGTCAACATCATTTTTAGATGTTGCAATTTGTAATTTGTTGATGTTGGAATTTTGTATCGTCACTTTTTGTAACTTGAGGATCTCTTATGCCTTGTAAAATAATCTACCTCATAAAAATTTGAATAATCAAAGGGTAGGTATGATATTTTAAAGACGCCCCGAGTTATTATTTTTTTTTAATTTTTAGATAATCATAAAAATTAATATGTAGCTACAATATTTGATAAATTTTATACAACAAATACATTATTTTATATGCACAAGACAGAGGAATTTATTAATAAATCCTAAAGATAAAAATACTTCTACCATCAAGAAGTTACTTAACTTATTTTATTTCAGAAGAATAATTACAGACACAAAGTGTTTATTTGATGTTTCCGTTGAAGTAACTACCTGATGTAGCATCATAGGCTGTTATTGCTGGTATTTTAATATATCTTACCATTTGCTTTCGACTTATGCATATGAATATTTATTCGCAATACGCTATATGAATATTTAACAATCAGTTGGTTCGCAAGAATATTGGTTGTATTTCATTTCAAATAAATTACTTTTTGCATAATTTTCTGCACATGATTGCATCAATAAACTATATTAAGCATGGGCCGCAGTAGCCTGGTTGGTAGAGCGAAAGGTAACGAGTTCTGTCCTCGTCTCGGCCAAAGGCCGCCGTGTTGGCTAATGGCAGTTGGAGCACATTAAATATGCCGTGACTGCAAAGTCTTCCAAGACATGCTTCCCATAACAAATTACACCTCTGGGGATACTGAATCAGGGATGAGTCGGTCTCTGATTTGGATCTAAATTCTGTCGTGCAGATGGAGTTCGACCACCCCCTAAAAAAGGGTTGTGTCGTTGGTGTTCGAGCAAAGTCATAATTTCTTCTTAAGGAGAGCTCATTAACAACGAAAGGCACACACTTTTGCCTTCATTCGAAAGAGCAGCGCTCATTCGGGCTTGGTATGACCAAGTGGCATTAGACCCACACACCATTACCACATGTAAACGTTAAATTGTCTTGCGTATGCTTTTTGCATTATGTGCATGAATGTTTTTTACTGGAAGCAAATCCCATGATATAGTATAACTAATAAGGAAATTTTGCTTTTCATCTGTAACTTCACTTTTCTATTCGTCTGGTAAACTACACCGATATTAAGCAGACACCGTCTTTCTCAATTTCAAGTATTCCAGCGATCTCATCTATTTTTGAGGCGACTTAAATAAGCACACTAAAATATTACTTTATTCCAAATGGCAAGCTCAATGGGACCATGAAACTAAAATGAACTACATATTATTAAACCCCAAGTACAATCGTGGTCTTCATTCCTGAATCTAAAAGTAGACACAGTATTAACACGTTTAGGTATTAGACATACAATTCACCCATCTCCACTTGTTTCTATGTGAACAATCATCCCTATGTTCTCAGGTTGTACAAATGTCTGTACAACAGCATTGAAATTTGGCATTCGAATGTCCACATTTCAATGCTCGGTGATTGAACTTTTTTCAAAGTAGGTTTTTAGCCCCATATTTAAGTATTCTTCATCTTTTTCAAAAGTTTTCACGTTTCTTTTATACTTGACATTTTATATTTTAATCCTGAAAAATCCTTAATATTTCCGATTTGCCTCTGTGAATTGCAGGCAGTCACTTACCAACTTTAAGACGCAGTTAAGCCAGTTTAGCCAGGATTGGAATCACAATCAACCAGCCGGCTTCCTCGCAGAGAAGTAGCTTGTCTTCACCGTAATCTGGGTGTCGTAGTCCGGACATCGGCGTTTTTCTTCTGCTCAGTCTGTGAGATATGTGAATGTGATCTCTTGTGAAAAGGTGTTGGGCAAGCGAATGAGTGATGCGTGAGGGGCAAAGTTGTACTCTTGGCCCTAGTTGGTGCTACTAAAACAAAAGAGGCATCCTATCAGCTTAAATCGCTGTCTTCATAACAGCAGGCTTGTCCAATGCCAAATGCCATAAGAAATAGCAACCTAATAAACTACATTTATAGAATAACCATTCTTGATACTTTATTATATACGAAGAATGACATATGCAATTAAAAAAAAGAATGATTTAATTAGCATTATTAGTTTAACAGAATGTCCATTTTGGTGCACTAAATTCTCAGATAGGCATTTACTCCAGCTTAAAAATATTCTGAATATCCCACGGAATTATTTTTAGATTGCTTCAACCAAAAATATTGAAAAAATCGTTATTGTGTTAAATATTGAGAAATTTAAATTTGATTCCTCTCTCGATACTATTAATCATATTTGGTTCGCTAACATTTTAAATTATACCAGTGGAAATGCACACCCCGAAACTTTCTTACATATTCTCCAATAAAAGCTTTACAATCCGCCCCGCATTGGATTGTGAATTTGGGTATTGCCACAAATATCTTGCATTGCAATGGCAATAAATGTGCGATTACTTTTTTTTATTTCTTTCTTCCAGACGATTGACATCAGAATTTCCCTCAGAGCTATAGTTGCTGTAGTTGTATATAGTATATACTAACTATTACCCGCAACTCTGTTTGAGTGGAAATTTTGATGTATATATACGAAAATCTATCAAATAATGACAAATAAAAAAAATAATTAAACCTAACCAAAAAACGATACATTTAAAAGTATAAACATAGACGAAAAATATATAACATAAATACAATTTAATAATAAAAACACACAACTAGAGTTTAAAAAAATTATTTACATTGTATACCCAAAATAAAACAGCAAATCAAGTCAGGTCAAATCCATTTCATTTATTGATCGAGATGGAGATACCTACAACAGTATTATAAACATAATTTTTAAACTTTTAATTTAAATGATAATACAGTTGTCACTACACGCAAACACAGTTGATGTCACGACAATCACGCGCGAACTTTCAACGCCAGTTGACGTAACTCACATGCCTGATTTTCCTACGCCAGTTGCGGTAATGCAATGCAGATTAGAAATTTTTTATCTCCTTTATTCTGTTTTCTTTTAATTTAAAAGGACTTCAGAATGAATCCGAAAAATCGATTCATTAACAACATTTGATTTTAAATGCATCAAGCACAAAGAAAATAAATAGAATCGTTTGAAATAATTGGTCGAAATTCTTCGAACTCTGTTGGGAAAAAAATCTGGAGCCTGACTTATCTTTGGCGGGATTTGGCCTCAGCTTTTTTGCGCGAAAGTAAGTTTTTAATGAATAAAAAATGAACCACTCAATGAACCGGAATAAAAAGTAGCCTGTGTTCTATCCCTGACTATAATCTATCTTTTTCTAAATTTTATCCAATTCTGTTCAGCCGTGATGTAGTAACAAACATCCATCCATCCAAACATCCAAACTTTCACATTTATATATTAGTATAGATTATTATCCATCTTTCATTATGTGAGATATAAAAACAAATCTCAATGACAGAGCAATTTGAAGTGGAGTAAAGTCTGGCATTCTACACAGATGTGTCCAAAGTAGAGCTGGGAATATGTTGTCCATATTGCGCATTCAAAAATTTCCTGAAAGTCTTTGAATGGAAAGGAAAACTAGATTAATTTCATAATGTGTTCCAAACCGCAAATCTTGGACTGAAAAAAGCTATTATACGAGCTAGTGTAGAAAACGAGACGATTAAAATATAGACAGACAGTCTTTCCAGTTTGCTATCAATACAAGATCCCCATTTTCCTCATCAACTTGTCCAAGACCTCAGATCCCTACTCCTCAAAAACATCCTGACACAAATTATCTAAATACAATAAATTGAGTTGTAGGATAGTTTAAAATTGCAAATAAAAATCCCAATATTTTCTTGGCTATTCATTTATTGACTTCAACAGCATAAAAAAGGATTCTTTACTTCATTTAGAGGATTTTAAAAATCGGAAACATAAATCGGTTTAGAAAGAGACTATAGTGTCAACATTAAAATGGATAATTTGAATGTTAATTTTAATTGGGAATTTCTAATTTTCAAATTCTCAAGTTAAACGTTGGTTAAGAAATTCGCTCCAAAATAGCTTCCGAAATTAAAATTTAAAAAGTCTCTTGAATTTCGAAAGTAAAATTGAATAATTCTTCAAATATTTGTCCTTATCAAGCAAGTTCAATATTCACATAACTTTATTTTGTGACAGATATATCTTCAAACTTTACTAAATTGCCGAAATTTAGTACTTTTCTTCAATTCCAAATTAACCAGACTGCGCATTGGTCACACTCGACTTACGTACAAGCATCTTTTGTTTGGTCAGCGTGCATCGATGTGCTCAGATTGCATTGTCAATCTTACAGTTTTACACATTTTGATTCAGTGTCCTTAATTTAATTTTCGTTGTATGTGGTATTTTAATTCTTTAATATTGGAGATGCGTGAATTGACGGGAGAAAACCCTCACAAGAATGTATTTGAATTTTTAAGAACAATAAATTTTATCCATTTTATATGAATACCATGAGGTTTTTTAAACATTTTCTAGGAATCTTTTCTGTAGTTGGAGTTCTAATTTTAAGATCTTTAAACTTATTGTGCTTTGATTTTATAAAAGCAAAACGTTATTTGTATTTTGACCTTGAAGAAATATTTTATTTATAGACCATTTGGCAATAAACACATACCACTTGTTTGGCAGCTTTGGCCTTTACGCCATAAAAATCCAAACATCCATCCATCCAAATCCAACTTCAAGAGCCACATCTGTAAAAGCTGTTTTCCAGCAAAAAATTCGCTTGGGCAAGAAAAGCATTTGAGCAACAAGAGGGCTGTTTTTGAATGGATTTTGCTATTTTAAGATAGAGCTGCGACGAACCACAAATAATGGTTTCGAAACCCGACTTCACTGAAGAACTGTATTGTGAACGGACATCATGAATTATGTCAGTCGTAATTCAATTGTCTTCCAGCTGGTGTCACATTGATTGCAATGATTGCTGATTCAGGTTCATCTAGCAACTGTACAGAATCAAGACTACAGTTCAAAAATAATCATCATCTTCTTTAAAACTGGTACGTAGATGTAATTGAATTTTATTTGACTGAAGTTGAAAGATAGTAAGAAAGATAATTGAGCTGATAAAGTGGATTGACTTTAGGTTTCCGACACCATAGGTGTTGTTATATGCTTCATGTCCACGCATATTATGGATCTTAGGGTGAAATTAAGTTTCAACATTAGTATTCTCCAGTAACGACTGCGATAGTCGCAACTCGGTGATTGAAAAAAAACATGTTTATTCTCAACTGATGATGATATCGTGTCCGTGTTTCCACGGAAAAGGGGTGCAGTAGCTCCTGAGGGTAAAGACCCCTGAGCACACAGAGGTCTGACTTCTAGCTCAAATGAAGATGACACAAACATTCGCTTGCACAACCCCTTTTTACAGGGAGGCTCATTCATACATCTCACAGATAAAACCCAGAACAACCATGCCCTAGCCGGGACTTGAACCTGGGACGCCCAATCACGGGGAAGACACGCTAACCCTATGCCAGGAAGACGGCTTATGTTCAACTAAAAGATAATTTTAATTATGAAATTAGGGCCGCGGTAGCCTGGTTGGTAGAGCGTCAGTCTCGTAACCGAAAGGTCGCGGGTTCTGTCCTCGTCTTGGCCAAAGAGCGCCTTGTTGGCTAATGGCAGTTGGGGCACGTTAAATATGTCGAGACTGCAAAGTCCTCCAAGTTCCCATAACAAAACGATACCTCTGGGGGTACTGAATCAGGGATGAGTCGGTCTCTGATTTGGATCTAAATTCTGACTTGCGGATGGTTGAATGAGTTCGACCGCCCCCTAAAAAGAGCTGAGTCGTGAGTGTGAGCTACAAGTCAGACTTCTGCCCTCTGGGTGCTCAGGGGTCTTTACCCTCAGAGGCTACTGCACTCCCTTTCCGTGAAAACACGGACACGACAAAAAAAATTATGAAATAGAGTTTGGGCTAAATCGTAAATTTTAAATAGTTTATTAGCCAACATCAGCAACTTGTTGTTCCCTTACAATACAAATAGCATTAATCTATATAAATAAAAATGAATTTTTGTCTGTACGTCTCTTATGTGCTGAAGTACCGCTCTTCCAATTCCGATAAAACTTCGAAACATATTGCTTGCACTTACGCGAAGGTTCTAGGCCTAATGCAATCATCTAAAGAATAAAAAATATTTTCCGATCTATTTATCGCATTTGTTAACCATGGACTAACCACCAAATAACTCACCAAGCTGACACAACGGATTCAGTAATGATGCTAAATTCAAGCTGGACGTTAATATTTCATAAATAATAATAATTTCACGTCATTGCAATGTAAGTTTTTCTCTGAGGTAATAAGAGAGTGCGCGAGAAAGTTTTAAGGGAACCAGTCCTATAGGCTTGAAACTTTAACTAAGTATTTAATAAAATTTTAGTATTTTTTACAGTAACTACAGAAAATATGATAGTGCAAATAATTTTGCGCCACCTTAGTTTTCAAAAAATTATAGCTAAATTGTATTCTTGGATATAGTTTTGGTTACTTAAAAAAACAAGGGACATTCACTTAAGTCGAAGCCAGTGGGTTTTAAAAAACCGTAAGTCGCAACAATAACAACTTCAAAAAAGATGTCAGCACAAAAATTGTTTTCATATTTTAACAAATTGTCTTCTCAATAATACCAATTTATTTGACGAATAATTTGTTTCCCGAGTTTCGAGTAATGAATTTTTTCATTATTTATTTATTTATTTTTACATTTTTTGAATGATTCTTATAATTGTATTTCATTGTTGATTTGTGATTATGCTATTTTCGCTGTTTCATTAAATATTTAATTGAATAGTTTTCTTGTTATGCGGAAAAAAGCTGAAGAAAAACTTTATTAATTATCTGCGAGTGCTATACGAACTACAAAAAAAGTGATATTACTGCAGTTAAGTTATTTATACCGAAAAATAACTTATTTTGAGCATAGATTCCCGGATATTTGTCATTTCATTAGCATTATGAGACTTTATTACGACGATTTTAATGCCTATCACTATTTCACCTTTAAAAATAATTTTCCGAATGAATCAGGAACAAAATAAATGTTATGCACGTATTTAATTGAAATGAAATATCTTAATTATGATTTTCACCAAACTAATTGATCGCCAAAGGCAGATAATGACATAATGAAGAAATTGGCTGGCATTTATATAAATGTATGACCTATTTTTTTGCACTAAATACACACAAAGCGCTTTGACCTAATTTTAAACTATTCTACCCTCTAGACTGATTCAGTATAAAAACAAAAATGATATTGAATTCAGAAAATTTCTTACAGTTATAATAGCATTGCTAATAAATAAATGTCAGGCATTTCTTATGTTTTTATTGAAACAATATTTTGGGGAAATAACTTTTAAACAATGGTTTGTACTTAAAACAGTATGATAGTAGCTTTGAAAAATACGTACTGAATTTACATAGAGTGTTGCCCAATTTGATAGATAAATATAGAATGCTGATAATAAGTATGAAGAGGATGACAAAAATACCTTAAAACACGAAATCGCGGCAATCATTTTGTGAGGAAATCTCAAGGTTTGATGTCTGGAAAGCGTGGAGGTCAATCAAAGATCACCCGCGTCCACTCTACGCCCTGAATACGTGGCATCGGAATAGTAACTCGTTGCAATAAAAAATTATGCAGATGCACTATCCTGCATAAACCACGTTTTCAGGCGCATAGATAAATATACAAAGGAGATTATAGTATGCTTTAAGAAGATGACAAAATACCTTAGAACACGAAATCGGTAGAATCATTTCGTGAAGAAATCACAAGGTTTGATGTCCGGAAAGCTTGGAGACCAATCAAAGGTCATCCGCATCTACTCTACAACCTAGATACGTGGCATTGAAATAGTTATTGGTTGCAATCGAAAATTGTGGTGATGCATAAACCGCTTTTCCTGGCTCACAGATAAATATGTAAAGTTGATGATAGTAGGCATCAAGAGGAGGACAAAATACCTTAGAACACGAAATCGCAACAATCAATTTGTGAAGAACAACAATCATTTTGTGGGAGGAAGTTGTAGAATTTGACGCAAAGAGTATGTAGACAACTGAAACACAAAGGATTAATAGCAGTACTCAAAGTAGGAAAAAATCATTCTGATCTGTATTTTTGCTTTACGGAATAAATAGTTTGCCATAAAGCAAAAGCACATTACAGATAATTCATAGCAGGACAACGCAAAAAGGAGTCGAAGGGATTTTTTCATTGACATTTACTGAAAGTTGTGACCACAAAGATCATTGCACAACAGGCACCAACAGATTAAGAATTGCCAACCATGTTCAAACATACTTTATAAGTTGACACGTTTACTGTCACTACCCACGCCTGATATCAGGACCATCTATCTAATTAGATGACCCCTTCTTTGCAATCTTTTAACTGTAGTAGAGAAGGTGTATCTAATAACACAGATGGTTTGGTACAATTACATATTATTTGCAACGCACAGGCGCGTTTACAGCAGTCAATGTGTTAACGATGTCTGATGAAGAGACTACAATCCATGCTGTAATCTTGTATATACAGGCTTCTGATACACATCTTCAGCTGACATCGAAAAGGAAATCCGAAGGTTTGATGTCCGGAAAGCTTGGAGGTCAATCAAGGGTCCACCGAATATACTCTACTCCCTGGATGTGTAGCATCGAAATAGTAACTGGCTGCAAAAATTATGCTGATGCACTATCTTGCATAAACAGCATTTTATTTTACAGATAAATATACAAAGGTTATGATAATAAGCATCAAGAAGATGACAAAATACCTTAGAACATGAAATACCTTACATCATGATGCTACGTGCTCGCTGGATACGTAGCATCGAAGTAGTAACCCGTTGCAATTAAATATTGAGCTGATGCCCTATCCTGAATGAACCACGTTTTCTGGCTCACAATTACCTTTGTAATAAATTTGGGAGGATGTTCTGTAGGAGTACAAGAAACTTTGAACTACTGAGATCGAAGTGTTCAAGCTGCAGAAATGGTGGCAACAAATGGTCTTTGAGAATTCCTACCCTGGTGTTAATACCAACCCTGCATTAAACTTTCTATCATATAGTAAGTGATGTGGAGATTTTCCGATTTCGCATATGCGCGTGTTAAACACACCTTCTTTAATAAAGCAGGTTTCATTCAAGAATGAAACAGTGGCGAGAATATATGGTACACAAAGCATATGAACACTACACTAAAGGAGTAATCGGCTAAGAATTGGATTGTCTGCTCACAGAAGTTTTCAGCAAACTTAAGCTTACGTACCAATTGGTGTCAAATACCCAAATCAGCTATAACTTATCGGACGCTAAATTTGTTAGCTATATTAACCCTTTGGGCCCCACCGGGACATGTATGTCCCGTTGATATTTTTAAATCACCCGAAGGGATTAATAAGTGTGGAATTCATCGAAGTGCATATCCTAATAGTTTTGTGTGATTACATTCATATGCTAGTGCAAGTTTTTTTCCTATTCACTGTATTTTATATGGTCACCTCAACCCCAATGGGACACATATGTTCCATTTAAAAACACCACTGAGACACATAAGTCACACCAGCAAAATTGCATCTATAGTTAATTTTTGTTTTTATTTTAGCATAATATAGCTATTTATACTTCACAGACCCATTATAGCCCTAAATTATCTTGATTTTGTAAAAGAAAAACTGGTATTGAAAGGGTTAACGTTCCGTTTTAAAGCAACACTAGGCTATTTTGGGACGGACCTCGTAATTTTGAACCACGGACAGATGATGACGGGAACGACACCTGAACTGGCACCCCCTCCTCCCCTATCAAAACTTCCATACTGCACCAGAGGGAAGACATTTGGCCTTGACGGATTGAACGTGCAGCAGACTCGCTTATACGGCAGTTCTTCGGTGGAGTCTGGCCTCGAACCTGCAACCCTCTGGTTCCAAAGCCGGGATCTTACCACCAAGCCACCACGGCCTTTATCGTACATTTATCGATAGGTAATCATCAAACCATTTTAATACTAGGCTGTCTGCTTAACTGTGACAGCAAACTGTGTTCTTGATTCCCTATTTATCTGGAAGGATTTCATTCCACACACTTGTTGTTCGTGAATACAAGAATGGTATGGTCGAAAAATACCGCATCATATATTGCTCTTAATACAATCTCTGTCGGCGACCTGGTTTAGGGGCAGCGCGTTTTCCCAGTGATTTAGCTTCCCGAGTGCAAGCCCTGTTTCGGGCATGTCTTCTTCCACTTGTTCCCCTGTGTTCTATATGTGAGACGCTTAAATGATTCCTGTAAAAAACGGTTGTGCAAGTGAATGTGGGTGTGTATCTTCTTCATATGAGCTAGGAGTCAAACTTCTGCCTTTAGGTGCTCAGGGATCTTTACTCTCAGAAGCCACTGCATCTCTTTTCCGTGTTAACACGGGCACACTACATCCTCATCATCAATATATTATCTGCATTAAAAGAGCCTGTTGGCATTTCTTCGGGCATAAATCGGATGCATATCAACCATGCCTAAAATTGAGATTTAATAACCGAGAAATTCATTAGCTCTTTATCATAGAAATTACTTCCATTTTCCGTAATATGTTTCATATGTTACATTACTTCTGATTGCTTCGCATCCAACACATTCATCAAATTATTTTGCCACATTATTGGTGAAACACTTGGCTCCGATAAATTGAAGGAGCATCAGACGGTGATTTTTCAGTGGAATCGGGCTTCGAATCAGGTTTAGTTTTAGTTTAGTTATATTAACATCCCGTTGTAAAGCAACATTAGGGCTATTTTGGGACGGACCTCGTCATTTTGAACAGCGGTCAGATGACGAGGAAAATACCAGAGGGAGGACATATGGCCTGACAGAATTAACGTGCCCTTTTCCCAACGGTTCTACGGTGGGATAGAGTCTCGAGCTTGAAACCCTCCGACTCCGAAGCCGACACCTTACTTCGAACGAGGAACCTTGTGGTTATCTATTATAATCTTTAACACCACGATGGAGTAAAAATGGAAAGTTCGAGATGAGATAATATGAGGAACGGTATTTGCACAGGAGTACAGAATATAACTAAACGTTTGCAAACTTGTGAAATCAAGACATTTTGCAGTAATGTGACTTTTGGAATGTCTTTCCAAGGTTTTGCTTAGTTTAGTTATATTAATGTTTTTTTAAAGTAGCACTAGAGCTATTTTAGGAAGGACCTCGAAATTTTGAACCTCTATTTGTCACAATGTCTTCTCTAAGAGAACGGCGACTTACGACACATTTACAAGTCCGATGACAGTTATCTGTCAAAGATTTAAGCTAAGTGGGCGTCTTTTGTTTTTCCAGTAGCGGCAACTAGGGCCCAGAGCACGACTTAACTACTTCATACGTCACATTCGCTTGCACAACCGTTTTTTACTGGAGGAGTAGGGAGCATTCACACACTTTACAGATAGGACACAGAGGAAGGACCACGCCCGAACCGGGACTCGAACCAGGAACACCCAAACCAAGAAGATGATGCATTATCCCTAAGCCAGGACGCCGGCATTTAGTTTAGTTTAGTTATATAATAACGTTCCGTTTCGAAGCAACACTAGTGCTATTTTGGGACGGACTTTGTCATTTTCAACCGCGGTCAAATGACGAGGACGACACCTGAGCTGGCAACCCCCTCTCCATACCACACCACACAGGTAGGAGGATGTTTGGCCCAACGGATTTAACGTGCACCAGACCCGCTTCACACGGCAGTTTTTCGGTGGAATCAGGTCTCAAACCTGAAACTCTTCGATTCAGGATGCCGGCATAGCATGCATAAATGCTGTTGTTAGATTGTCAGTTTTGCATCTTCGCTTTCCTCTATTTGATTTATAATATTTTTTCCTTTAAACCTTCTTGTATATATTTTTAATACTATCTACCTTCTCTAACAGTTTATATGGTGAAATTTAAAACAATTTGTTGAGTGATAAAAATGAATTAGATTATTTTATTACAGCGTTGAATAATAAATAGTAATTCCATCCTTTTACATTCCTTGTTCGTAAGAGCTTCAAAAAAATAATAAAACATGAAGTTTAGTTCTGTTATATTAACCACTTCGTATACAATGACGTGTTTGAGACTCACATCGAATTAATGATTTTTTCATTTTTAATCTGCAATTAAGTGAAAAGTATTAAATAATTTAAAAGGAAAAAAAGTCACTTGAAACGCATTATTAAAGGAGTTAAAATAATAGTAAACATTCCAATTAGGAAGCTATTAAATTCGTCATTTAATTAGGAAGTTAAATGAATACGTATGTCAAGTGGATAAAGTACCATTGTAAAGTAACACTAGGACTATTTTGGGACAGACCTCGTCATTTTGAACTGTGGTCAGATGACGAGGACGTCACCTGAACTGGCACTCCTGCTCTTTATACCACACCAGCTGAAAGACATTTCACCCGGATGGATTAACGCGCTCTAAACCAACTTACTTGATGGTTCTTTGATGTAATCGGGTCTCGAACCCGAAACCGAGACTTTACCACCTGACCCGCTTACACGATGGTT
>JAPMOQ010006674.1:172379-193318 GCA_026543055.1 Argiope trifasciata
ATCAAATGACTTATTTTAGGAACTGAAACCCTCATTCTGACTTATTTGCTGAATTTCTGACATCAAATAACTTATTTTAAGAACTGAAACCATCATTATGACCCTATTTACTGATTTTCTGACATCAAATGGCTTATTTTATTAACTGAAACCTTCATTCTGACTTATTTACTGACTTTCTGACATCAAATGACTTATTTTAGGAACTGAAACCATCATTCTGACTTATTTGCTGACTTTTTGACACCAAATGACTTATTTTATAAACTGAAACCTTCATTCTAACTTATTTACTGACTTTCTGACATCAAATGACTTATTTTATTAACTGAAACCTTCATTCTGACTTATTTACTAACTTTCTGACATGAAAAGACTTATTTTAGGAGCTGAAACCATCATTCTGATAATTGATCTGAAAATTCTTAAGTTCGAATTTTTTTATGATCATTATTCTTTCTCCGTACTACATAAACAAGAAAGGAAAAAAATATATAAACTTTCACGTACAATATGTGCCACTGTTAAAAACACTCATGCAAGTTTGGCAAAGATGTTCGTCCCTTAGTGATCACCATTTTGGACAATTATCGCAAACACTGCCGAATAAAAACATCTGTCAACAAGAACAAAACAATCGCTATGCATTGTCTAGCGTGTCTATTACCACCACTTTAATATGTCATTTGCGTGCAGACACTTCTGTACAAAAATAAAGAAATATTAAAGCCTGAAATCCAAAACATAATCGCATGATAAAATCTGAGGTTTGATAAGTTTATTCTAATTTTACTTTCGCACATTTGATGATGAAAAGATTATGGATGTATAAAGAAAATGCATTGTTACATTATGTGTGAGCGCAAAAAAAGTTGCTATAACAATGAAATGCATTGTTGTAAAACATAGTTGAAAATGTTTCTTTTTATTAATATTATTATTATTACAGACACCAGAGACAGTAATCTCCCAATTTTTTTCCAAAAATGTGTGAAAGGTAAGTGGCATTGGTGTGTGAAATGTTAACTTTTGGCGATAATTTAGCATATTTTTACTGGATCTATTATATAATCTCCTTGTCTGATATTCACGATTAATATCTGGCGTGCAGTTAATAGTAACTAAATTTAAATAACTTCACTTAGTCTGGCGCAGCATGGTCAAATCTATGGCCCTTGTGCCAAAAAACCAAACCAAAACCAAACCAAACCAAACCAATAGTAACTAAAAGTCGAATTTGTGTCTTAGAGACGTGTCTATTACCTCCACTTTAATATGTCGTTTGCGTGTAGACATTTCTGTACAAAAATAAAGGAATATTAAAGCCTGCAATAAAAAATATTATTGCATGATAATATCAGAGATTTGTGATACGTCTATATTTTCACACATTTGAAAATGGCAAGATTATAGATGCACAAAGAAAAGGCATTGTTACAATATGTGTGAGAGCTAAAAAAATTACTATAACAGTGAAAAATATTATTGTAAAATATAGTTGAAAATACTTCTTCTTCTTCTTATTATTATTATTATTACAGACACTAGAGAAAGTAATCTTCTAAAACTTCTTTGCAAAATCTCTGATAAATTTGTCATACCAGAAAACGTCTTTAAGAGGCATTGGTGTATCAAATGTTAGCTTTTGGCGATAATTTAGCATATTTACTGGATCTATTATATCATTTCCTTGTCCTATATTTGCGATTAATACCTGGCGTGCAGTTAATATTAACCAAAAATCGAATTCGTGTTTTAGAGACACTTTTCACAACCAACTGAAACAAAGATTTGGCACAAACTACACGTATCGCCAAAAAAAATGTTATACAAAATATATATATAATATTAAAATATATATATATAATATATAATACAAAATATATTTATACCATTGAGACCTTGAATTTTCACTTTTACGTATTTCTCTGCCAACGTTAGGTATCCCGTGTTCATGTTCTAGTTCGGGCATGGTTGTTCTTTCCCCTGTGTTTTGCCAGTGAGGTGTGTGAAAGTACCCACCCCCCTATAAAATGTGGTTGTGCAAGCGAGTGTGTAAGTGCCATCTTCATATGAGTTGTAATTCAGACTTCTGCCCTCGGATACTCAGGGGTCTTTAGCCTCAGGAACTACTGCACTCATTGCTGCAATACGGTCAGGGTTGCATTCCGCTCAAAATTTGACAAGTGTCTACAGTATGAATATAAAATCTATGTACTGAAATTTATGAATCAACCTCTCTTAGTTTTGTTATTATCATGTTAACTTATATTCGAACTGATGGACTTCTTCTGAATAGATTTCACTTAAAATTACATAGAAATATTCAAATTTGGTGTAAAAACTTTACGCCAAATTTCAACCTTCTAGTTGAAAACGGTTCTGAGTTATTTTTGACACAGAGAGACAGACGAGCATTTTCCAAAAACGTGTTTTCTGATCTCAGGTAGATCTAAAAGTTGGGACTTGAAAAATCTCGAGTTCGAATTTTTTTACGATTACTATATATTTTCTAAACTACGTATGTAGGAAAACAAAAATTGTTCGATTGTAAAATTAGTATCACTGACTTTTTTTTAACTCTTTAAAGTATGTGCTAGCTTTCGGAATGAATTTTTTTAAAACTCACTAAAACAATTATATTTTTTTCCATGAAAAATATTTAAAAAAAATATGTATAAAACAAAAATACGCCACTTAAATGATAAACTATTATTAAATAGAGGTATAAAGCAAACATTGTTTAGTTTAAAGGTTTAACAAACGATTTGTTAAAATTTTACTACTAGCTTAAGAAATATATTGCTTAATTCATGAACAACAAAAATAAGTATTATTTCTATCCATTTTTTAAAAATTAATAAATAAATAACACGAAATTGTCAATTTTTTCTGCATTTTGAGGGATTTAAATAATTATGAAATATTTCTAAATGAGTAATTACTAATTTCTTAGTTTTGAAACTACAAAATATACTGAGAAATTGATATGCTAAATTTGAAAGAAAAATATATATTAAATTTTAATTTAGGAAATTTTTCGCAAAAAAATTCTGCTAAGATAAGAATTTGGGAAAATAGCCTTTTAAGGATGTAAAGTAGCATTAAAATATATATAAATGTAATTGTCAGCGTAGCTTCCCAAAACAGATCTTAATGACAAATTCAAAGATTTTATAAAGGAAAAATGTTTTTAAAAATTAAGAACATTAAATTTAAAAATTGTCTTACTTTACCAAAAAAATAATTATTATTATAATCAATTAATGTAAAAATGTAAGTAATATAAGTAATCTAAGTATTGTAAAAATGATTATTATGCAAAAAAAAAAAATTCTAAATTATAATACAAAAACGTAAATTTAATACTATAATACGAGGAATGGTTGCCAAGTCGAAAATCGCCCCAGAATTAATAAACTCCGGTAAACTTGGGGGTCTGGGGTTTTTGGCCACGAGGAATCGATTGGCGCCGGTTTTGAAGCGCTACGGTCGAGAAGTTCGGAGTTACAGATAGGATAGTTTCAAACTTTATTAGTTCGCCATAATGGCTATAGATGGCAGCACTTAAATTTTCTTTGTCTATTGCCTAATAGGTTTCAAGCGGTGTTTAGAATAGTTTACAATGGTGCACTTTAACCGGTAATCTTTTCACCAATGGTTTCACAAATTTTCTTATGGCGTGTATTGTTTTGATAAATCACAATTGAAAATTTAAATCTTCGAGTTAACTTCGATACCTGTTTTCTCCGAGCGGAGCTCGGTCACCCGCTGGTATAAATGTAAAAAAATTATACCTTTTATTCCTTTTTTAATTAATTATAGTTTTAATTTTTTTTAAATCAGAATTGAAAATCAGAAACTTTTGATAGCCATAAATCAAATAGTTTTGACCTGTAGAATGTTTCCGAAATATTTTTACACCATGTTTATCGCATGTCTCTATTCACACCTAAGATTCTGCTTCTAAACATTTATCATACTAATAAATAACTTACATGGCGTTATATCACTTTTTAAAATTTGTCCCAAGAATTCTATGTTCCATTCAATTAATTCGAATTTCAATCGAATGTTAAAATAGATTTTTATATCTGTGTTAAAGCACAAAAGAAAGTTCAATAAAATTGAGATGAAAGGTGACGAAATATGGAAAAAAAAACATAATATTAATTTTATTATTGATTTAGGTTGTAGAGTTATAAAGTGTTACAACTATCTTATTTTATGCGTTTAAATAAAATTAAGGAGTTAAATAAATTAAGTAATTAATCCAAGAAGATAAAATTAAATATGAAGGTCGCATATACTAAAAAAAATGGCTATATAAAAAGTTATGGAAGGTTAAGATAGCTTTAATGAGGTCATTAAAGTTTTTTAATGCAATTTTAGAACGTTTAAAAATCTTTTTTCAGTTTCTGCAAAATTTTTGCTATTCCATTTAGGCATGTATGATTCAAAAAGATATAGCTAATAAAATATCAAATTGACATCTGCATTATTTTTTAAAAAATTATATTTAGTCAAAAAAAAAATGTTCGACACCGAATATTGGAATTCTGTTTTCAGATTTCACCGGCAGTGAAAAAAAAATTCTCTTGAAGTGTTGATCTTCAATTCTAAATGACCGATTTTCAAAAAGAGGAAATTAAATTAGAATATTTTGTCTCAAATTATATATTAGCCCGAACCCTATTTCCAATTACATATTCTTTAAAAACTACTATTTAAAAAGTTTCGTTAACTATTTTTCACTAGTTCAGTTTTTTTTCCCCAAAAAATTAATTTTAATGCTTAACTTTTCTTTCTCTTATCGAATATGAAACTTAACAAAGTTAATTGCTGCTAAGTGTTTTTTCTGTGACAAATACTCAACTATTATTCTCGCTTAATAAAAATTATGTGATTTTATAATTATGTCTAGATATCTTAGGTATGGGTTATTTTTATATCACGCCTTGCATTAATATCATTATTTCTTAGTGCGATGAATGTTTGTTTTTTAAACATTGGAACTTCATTTACATTTCATGTTTTTTATAAACTATGTGCTGGTACCCGCCGCGTTGCTGCCGTAGAAGAAATAATTTTGAAAATATCGTTTGGAATTTGAAATAGTTATCTTGTTTAATGAAGAATGATATTTATTTTCTTGTTGGCAATGAATACATTCATTGAAATTGAAGGATATATAAAGGAGAAGCATAAATAGTATTTATTCTATTTTTATTACACTATTCTACAAATATTCATTTTTATGTATAAGATATCTGCATTCTTTTGGAATAGTAAATCTTGATGTTCTTTCAGAATGGTAATCAAAGAAACGTATTCGTTGAATTGAATCTCGTGAATCGTTTAATATTCGTTCAGAATTTTCAAGTTTAATATTAGAAAATGTGATTAAAATATTTTCTTTTAAAATTGATTAAAGAAAGAAAATATATTTATGCCATGAACTCATTAATATAGTTGAAATGACAATATTTTGAAAACTACGATGGTGCAAAATTATTTGTAATATAATATTTTCGGAAGTTACTGCAAAAAAACGCTAAAATTTTATAAATGTTTAGTTACAATTTCAAACCTTTAGAATTGGTTCCCCTAAAATCTTCTAGCACACTCTCTAATGAAACTATTACCTCGGAGAAAGACTTACATTGCATTTATGTACAACAGTTACGCCTAGCTTACATTAGCGTTGCACCTTACATTAACGCTTAGCTTGAATTTAGCATTACTGAATCAGTTGTGTCTCCTTGGCGAGTTATTTTGTGGTTAATCCATTATTAATAGATGCGGTAAATAGATCCGAAAATATCTTTTATACTTTAGATCAGGGATGGACAAACTTTTTCGATCGCGGGCCAAAACTCGAAAAAATAAAGTTTGGCGGGCCAAGATGAATTTTTCTAAAATTTTAAAAACAATATACAAGTATTACAATTTAATATATTAATGAGAGGAATGAAATTGCGATTTCATTTTTAAAAGTTCCTTATATTGAGGTTCGAAGTGAGATGTACTATTTCTAAGGAACGAGGCTAAATGCTCATCTGTCAGTCTACTTCTGAAATAATTCTTTCTTATGTTCATAGTTGAAAACACTTGTTCACATATATAAGATGAAGCAAACATAGCACTGATTTTCTGGGCATGAGATATTAAATTTGGGAAACTTACTTTCGATAATGATTTGTAAAACTCTAACTTTGGCATATTTAGAAACAATTGCTTCAGATGATTGTTAGATTGTAACTCAATTAATTCAAGCAGCAAATCTGACCTCACTGCTTAACAATTTACGTTGAATGGCATGTTGGCGCTAATCTACAGCTATAACTAACAAATAACTTACGCTTTTAACACTTTACCGATTGAAAACTAACTGTGTTTGTTATTTCCTTCGATTTATGTTTTGTAGAACAAAAATAGAAAATGTAAACAGATTACCAGCTCTTTGAAAAAAAGGAAGAAAAAATATAATATTTAAACAAAGTAGGAAAGGAGATGGATACATAATATATGAATATTTCTTTTAATTTGCCTCTAACCGGCAAATTAAAATTCTATCCGCGGGCCGGATAGAACCTTCCGGCGGGCCGGAGCTGGTCCGCGGGCCGTCGTAGTTTGCACAGCCCTGCTTTAGATGATTGTATTATGCCTATAACATTCGTGAATTTAGCATTTTTACTGAGACTGTCGTGCCCTCTTTGGCGAAATTTTTGGTAATTAATCCCTGTATTGTCTTTAATGTTATACAAAAACCGAATACGTGCTTTAAACACGTTTATCTCAACCGATTGAAACAAAAATTTGAAGGAATTGAACTGAACTAGAACTATAGTCACCAAATCTCTCTATCAAATTTGTTATATTTAATTCCTTGCTTTTATAAATATCGTGTTTATATGTTTCTGAAAGTATGAACCGACATTCAGTTGAACCTCGGTCTGTCGATTTATACAACCTATGGTTGAATTCGTTCTAATTTTGATAGCTTAGATTCTATGCTTCTAGATAGATTAGATAGACAGCTTAGTTCTAGATAGATTAGATAGATTCTAGAGAGATTAGATAGATAGCTTAGATTCTAGATAGATAGCTTAGATTCTAGATAGATTAGATAGATAGCTTAATTCTAGAAAGATTAGATAGATAGCTTAGATTTTAGATAGATAGCGTAGATTCTAGATAGATTAGATAGATAGCTTAGATTCTAGATAGATAGCTTAGATTCTAGATAGATAGCTTAGATTCTAGATAGATTAGATAGATAGCTTAGATTCTAGATAGATTAGATAGATGGCTTAGATTCTAGATAGATGGCTTAAATTCTAGATAGATAGCTTAGATTTTAGATAGATAGCGTAGATTCTAGATAGATTAGATAGATAGCTTAGATTCTAGATAGATAGCTTAGATTCTAGATAGATTAGATAGATAGCTTAATTCTAGGTAGATTAGATATAGCTTAGATTCTAGATAGATTAGATATAGCTTAGATTCTAGATAGATTAGATAGATAGCTTAGATTCTAGATAGATTAGATAGATAGCTTAGATTCTAGATAGATTAGATAGATAGCTTAGATTCTAGATAGATTAGATAAATAGCTTTAATTCTACGCTTATACATATATATTCTAAAAAAGCCTCATTCAGATTCACAGAAGTATAAAACGCTTAACTTCCATTTGTTGTTGAAACAGAGTGCTTTCTCTCCCGCACTTTGTATAAGCTAAAGGGATAGAGCTGCAATTTTGGCATTCGCCCCGTTCGCTGTTTTCATCAGTGTCGCCTGCAGTCTCTACCAGATAAAGGCGTTCCTATGTACAGAGCCCACAAAGAGGAATGTAGGTGTTGTCCAGGAAGGTGGACTCCATTTGTTTCTAAGCGGACCGCACAAGCACTGTGGCCAAAGATGTCTGCTCCAACTGGTTTGTCATTTCGTGCCTGTCTTCTCTCTCACACACACTCCCTTTCCCGCCGGATAAGCAAGCCCCGGCAAAGGATAAGCATCGATCAGGGGAAGGTCGTAATTGCGATGCTGCCCCTTCAGCGACCGCCCCTCGTTTAATGACGGGCCCGCACAGGCCTGTTTTTTTTTTTATTATTCTTTCCTTCTCTTTAGTTGCTTTCTTTCTTTCTTTTTTTTTTCTTTTTCTTTTTTTTTCTTTCGCTTTCTGTTCTCCATTCTATCGCTCCAACCCACATGGGCAATGACTGCTTGCTTGTCCTAGAAATTGCTTCCCTTCGCAACTTTCCCTCTCTCTTTCTCCCTCCCTCTATCTTTTTTCTCTTCCATTCCTCTGCACAATCCCGCCACCCCCTCACTTTTTTTTCTTCCTTTTCTTTTTCTTTTTTTTTTACCCTTTTTTTTCAGGCTGTTTATTGCGTCCCTTTTTCGCATTGCTTGCTGACCCATCCCACCCGCTGCAGACGAATTAAAACTCAGCCCCAAAAAGGCGCTGCAAGCCCCTGCAAAGCCACCCTCTCCAAAGTTTATCGCAGCACTAACGACGCGAGTGATCAAATCCCGGTGTTTGAGACACAAGCACGATTTGCAGAGACGAAGCACTGGATTCAGTCATTCATTCACTAAACCCACCAAAGCAATTAAAATAAAAGTGGGAATAGTCAACCATAAAACTTTCTCCCATACCCTCCAATAAACTTGCCATGCTAGAAAACATTTACATGGAATTGGCGTACAATAGTTACGAAATAGCCTGAATTGCCATTTTTACTCAATTTATCATGTCGTTGGCTAGTAATCCTTGGCATGTGTTAATAGTATCCAAAATTCTATTTGTATTTTAGATATGTTTTATTTCATTACACATAAGTACAGCAGCGACAAAGTCTTTGTGCTGGATTCAGTCAGAAATTCACTAAATCCACCAAAGCAATTAAAATAAAAGTGGGAATAGTCAACCATAAAACTTTCTTCCTTACTCTCTAATAAAATTGCCATGCTAGAAAACGTCTTACCCGGAATTGGCGCACAATAGTAAGATTAACTTTTGGCCTGAATTTACATTTATAATCAATTTATCATGTTATGGTTGGCGATTAATCCTTGGCATGTGTTAATAGCATCCAAACTTCTATTTTTGTTTTAGATATGTTTTATTCCATCGGACATAAGAACGATTTTCAGAGACGAAACCTTTGCGCTGGATTCAGTCATTCGTTCACTAAACCCACCAAAAACAATTAAAATAAAAAATAAAACTGGGAATAGTCAACCCTACTCTCCTACTCTCCAATAAACTTGCCATGCTAGAAAACGCCTTACATGGAATTGTTACGAATTGCTAACTTTGGGCATGAATTTACAATTTTACTGCATTTATCAAGTCATGGTTGGCGAGGTTTTTGGCGATTAATCCTTGGCATGAATTAATAGCATCCAAAACTCTATTTTTGTTTTAGATATTTTTTATTCCACCGGACATAAATACGATTTCCAACGACAAAGCCTTTGCATTGGATTCAGTCATTCATTCATTAAACCCACCGAAACAATTAAAATAAAAAAATAAAAGCTGGAATAGTCAACCCTAAAACATTCTCCCATACTCTCCAATAAACTTACCATGCTAGAAAAGCTTTACATGGATTTGGCGCATAACTTCCAAGAAATGCTAACTTTTGGCATGAATTTATATTTATATTGAATTTATCATGTCATGGTTGGCGAGTTTTTTTGGCGATTAATCCTTGGCATGTGTTAGTAACATCCAAAATTCTATTTTTGTTTTAGATATGTTTTATTCCACTGGACATAGGTACGATTTCCAGCGACTAAGCCTTTGTGCTGGATTCAGTCATTCGTTCACTAAACCCACCAAAAACAATTAAAATAAAAAAAATAAAAGTGGGAATAATCAACCCTAAAACTTTATCCCATCTCTAATAAAACTTGCGCCTTACATGCAATTGGCCATAATAGCTACTAAATGCTAACTTTTGGCATGAATTTATATTTTTACTCGATTTATCATGTCACGGTTGGCGAGTTTTTTAGTAATTAATCCTTGGCATGTGTTAATAGCATCCAAAATTCTATTTTTGTTTTAGATATGTTTCATTCCACTGAGTTATTCCACTAGACATAAGTACGATTTCTAGCGAAGAAGCCTCTGCGCTGGATTCAGTCATTCATTCACTAAACCCATCAAAATAATAAAAATAAAAATAATAAAAGTGGGAATAGTTAACCTTAAAACTTTCTCCCATACTCTCCAATAAACTTGCCATGCTCGAAAACGCCTTACATGGAATTTTTAAGAAATGCGAACTTTTGGCATGAATTTATATTTATACTGAATTTATCATATCATGGTTGGCGAGTTTTTTGGCGATTAATCCTTGGCATGTGTTAATGGCATCCAAAATTCTGTTTGAATTTTAGATATATTTTAATCTACTGACTGAAAAAAATGACACAAAACTGCCCTTGTAGTCAAAAATCCCATACAAAATTTGATGTTTAAGTTATTGCGTTTTTGATCTAAAGAATTTACATATTCCTGAAAGCGCAGACAGACAGACAGTCAATCGGTGGTTGGATTTGGCTCGAAATTTGGCAGGTGTCTATACTACAGATTTTAAATCTGTGTACTGAATTTTATCCCTCTAGCTCTCTAAGTTTAATTTCTTAATTATCATGTTAACGTCTATTCGAATATCCGGACGTATGAACTTATAACCCCTGATATGCGTGAATTGTGTCCAAAAATCGAACTTGTATTTTAGGCAAGTTTTTCCCATCCGATTGAAACTAAAATTTGATACAAATGATACACTTGTAGTCACAAAATGTTCTCCTAAATTTAAGTATCTGCCTTATTAAATTTTGAAAAAGCTCTTTCGTCCCAAACATCCCTTTCTTCCTGAGCTTTTTTCCCCACCATTTATATTTTTTACTTTAATTTCTTGTGGTCAATCCTAACTTACATTATTGAATTATTTTGTTGACCAATTCTTTGCAGGTAAATTAAAGTTTGCCTATTGTCACTTTCTGCTAATGCTTCATTCGAAATTTTATAGCTTATGAAGCAACTGAAATAAAACGTTGCAGTTTCTGCAATTTTTGAGACATTGCTTAGTTACTGCCATCTGTAACATTTTATTAACCCCTTCGCAATCCTCCTCTGTGTCTGTTTTCTCTGAATAGAGGGCCTTGGTGGCCTGGTGGTAAGGTTTTGGCTTCGAAACCGAGGGTTTCAGGTTCGAAACTCGATTACACCGTCGAGCCGTCGTGTGAGGGGGTCTCTTGCACGTAAAATCTGTCAGGCCAAACGTCCTCCCGCTGGTGTGGAGAGGGGTGTGCCAGTTCAGTTGTCGTCCTCGTCATCTGATCTTGGTTCAAAATGACGAGGTCCGTCCCAAAATAGCCCTCGTGTTGCTTTGAACGGGAAGTTAATATAACTAAACTAAACTAAACTCTGAATAGAATTTCAAGTACATCAGAGATTCCTCCAAAGTTCTTTTTAAAGAAGAATTTCTTACTGTCTCTTATCTATTATTGACAATAATATTATAATGCAGGTTGATCAGAAAATAAGCCCTGATTTCAAAATTAAATATCTGTGCAACAAATATAGATCGAATTATGCGGTAAACTGTTCGTTTATTAGCAAAACTGTAAAAATGCCGTACAAAAGTTTAGAAAATTTACTTACGAAAATCGTAAACAGGTGACGCTCTAATCAAAATGCCCATAGACGTTTTCTGTGTGACGTCAAAAATGAAAAATGACTCAGGATATGACTCCTTCTGACTTCTTTCTGTGGGGAGCATTGAAAGACACGGTCTATAGAAACAATCCCGCCACTCTAGTTGATCTTGAGTCGTTGATTGCTATTGCATGTGATTCAATTTCCGTTGAGACATTGCAAGACGTGATGTGAAATTTCATTGTTCGATTACGCCACCTCATTGTTTCGAAAGGTGAACATTTTGAAAAAATTGTATTTTGATTGCAAAGACCGCATCATTTTATTGGTGTTTTTTTTTTTTTTTTAAGACTCCTTTCAGAGAAAGTTTTTAGCACAGAGCGTCATCTGTTAACGATTTTTGTAACTAAATTTTCTAACTTTTGTACACTATTTTTACAGTTTTGCTAATAAGCGTACAGTTTACCGCATAATTCTATCGATCTTTTTTATAGAGATATTTAATTTTGAAATCAGGGCTTATTCGCTTATCACCCTGTATTTTATCAATGATATTTTCACTGCATCCAAAAAGAGCAGAAGATTAATCCGCAATATCCAAACTTGGTTCATTAAGTTTAGGTGTTTTTAATGACTTCTCTTCTTTAAACGCTTTGGTAATTCTAGATGGTGTTTTTTCCTCTGTTTTTTTCCGCATTAGAACAAAAAAAAATAACAAGTCAAAGAAGTAAACATTTACAGAGTGTTTAAAAGTTTTCAAACGTATAACGCTTGAAGCGCGTTATGGCCGCTCTGCAGAAGTTTCACTTGAACGCGCTAGGCGCGTTACGGACGACGAAGAGGTTAAAAATATAAGAGATTATTAATTTTAAAATAATCATCAAATGTCCTATTAAAAACAGTCTCAATCTATTTTAATCTCCTTACAATGACAAGCTGATTGTTTTTAAAGGATTTGTTTATAGATATAACTAGCATTACCCACATAGAATTGCCCGTGGTATAGCATCCAAGAAGAAAAATTAGCTTTAAACTTAAGTCTAGCCTCCACTTGATATGACATGGGCATGTTACGTAACATCAAACAAATATAAAAAAAATATTTTGACAGCTACAAAACAACTTTTTATAGAACGAAGCTTTTTGGCATTTAATGCGTTCTGGCCAAAGTTGGATTTCCTTCTTTTGGGCATAATGAGATTTGAATTGCTGTTTAAAATCAGACGTAAACAAAGAAATGTACCACAGATGTTGCCATTTTCACATGCGCAGTTTGAGATTTTCGTGCATGCGCGAAATAATTAAAATCGCAATTATAAAACTCCCTTTTTTTACTTTGATATGATTTTAATGCACTAAAACTTTTCCCAGAAAATGCCCTACAAAATGATATAAACATCTCCAATATCCAGACAGACGCTTTATTTATTATTTATCTCCATTAAATAAACAGACGCTTTAGAGAGACTTCATTTTATACTATGTATAGATAAAATGAAATATAATTCGCCATTTCCGGGAGAAATGATAAAAGTGGTATGCATAATTTGGGGGAACATGGATATTCCTCACTTATATCTAAAAATTGGGCGAATTGAAATATTTTAATGTATTGTTTTTTATTTCTCGTTTATTGCTTCTTCTAGCGTCCACTTTTAATATTTCGATTACTTTTAAACTTCAAAGAAACAAATTGTACCGGTTGTTTCTTTTTTTAAGAAAATAATTATGTATAAATTCGGAATAAATATAGGATCCACTCTTTACCGATGCATACTTTTATAAACACTTGTTTCACCAATCCTGATAATCAGATATCTATTTATACGAATATTCTACAATTATATTACCTGAATAGAGTGCAGTAAATCACGAATTTTCAGTAATTTTTCGTTTTTGAGACACATTAGTTTAATTTAGTTCTATTAACGTCCGGTTGAAAAGAAGCACTAGAGCAACTTGGATTATAACCTCATAGTTTTGAGTCGCAATCAGAAGACGATGACGACACCAGAGCTAGCAACCGCCTCTCCTCACCACACCAGCGGGAGGACGTTTGTCCCTGACGGATTTAACGTGAAATATATCCCTTTACATGACGGCTCTTCGATGGAATCGGGTATTGAACCTGAAACCCAACGACTCACAAGCCGAGACCTTACCCCCAGGTTACTACATCCCACTTTTTTGCGCATTTTTTAAAGTTGTTTTTGAGCATTTTTTAAATTTATTTTTGAGCATTTTTAAAATTTATTTTTGCGCATTTTTTAAATTTATTTTTGCTTATTTTTTAATTTATTTTTGTACAATTTTAAATTTAGTTTTACGCATTTTTTTTCATTAAATCATCATTTATTGTTTCTTCTTATTTTAATTGAAAAATAATGTTAAAAACATAGTTGTTAAAATATTTTTTTTTAAATATATGAAATATAAAAAAATATATACGTCAGCAATGCGTTCCCTAGTAAGTGTTGCTCATATCAGTATCAAATTGAGCTCAATACAATTCTTAGTTGCGAATTAGCTATCTTTTTATTTAAATTCATTGCTTATAAACTTTATAGGTGTTTTTTTAATTGTTAAAGCAGAATCATAAATTTAACCCATTAATGCCTACTGTTCCATTTTTGGAATACCCCTCACATAAAGGCTATGTTTATTAGATTTTTTTTACCAAACAAATAGAAAATTCATGCAACAATTCCAATTTTTTAACCTTAGGCACAAATGGGTTAAGAAATCATAATCTGAACTATGTACACATATTCAGTTCTGTTCAACAGGTGTTCAATAGCTTACATTTTTTTAAATTTGCTCACCAACACAGAATGAGCCATGGCTCATTTCAGATTCTTAACAACCCACCTGCTATCACCCTATATCCTACTTCATTCTCCAAGGACCCAAGAGAGGAACCCATAATGCTATCTGAATTGCCATGTACAGGCAGAGACCGCGTCACTTCGCTTCACTCAGGTTACATTCGCTCATTCCCCCCCCTACATGATCCATGACCATGGATCACAAGCCCCCCCTCCCCTTTAGTATAAATTGTCGTCCACGTTGATGAAGGGCAGAGTCCAATTCCGTTTTCGGATCAAGTAGAGAGACTGAAAGAGGGGGTCTAGAATGGATGTTGCCATGGGCATTGTAGAAACTTTCTCTTGAAGTAGCTAAAGTTGGAGGGGGGGGTGCACCACAAGGAGCGAGACCCAGCCGATAATTATGCGGCACACACACAGCAAGCAGCCTAATCTTTATTCTGTGCCGTGCGTGCAACCACTGGTCGCAGTGGCTCCCCCTGTCGGCTAGTCGGGGTGGTTGAAAGGTCACCGCCTCGTCCTTAGCGATTCCTTTCCTAACTGAGAGGGTTTTCGGATTCCATGGGGAGAGAGAGAGAGAGTTCCATTCATCCCCCCCTTTGAGTAGAGAAGGGGGGAGGGCAGCAGAAGACTTCTTCTTTGGGTGGGGTGGGGGAGACACGGGGAGGGTGTCCCTCTGTGCGACGACACCTGACATTTCCTCTGCACGCATCACTTAGAAACTGCGTTGCTGGATCTGGCAAGAGGGGGGGAAGGGTCAGTTTATCTGAGTGCGTTCGGTCGAAGAGAGTAGGGGGGCGAGGAACAAAGTGCAGACGATAAAGTAGTTTGGGAAGTCCATTTTGTAGGTTGTTAGGGAGATAAAAATGGGAGAAACGTTCGGAAGAAGGAGCGGAACCTTCGGTGCGGGCCGAACGAATCAAACGCAAAAGGATTTTTAGGGATTTCAAGATTATAAATCAGCGAAACGCACGAAGTTTCCTGGCCTTTGTTAGTTACTGCAAAGAAGTTTTTATTGTTTCGTTTCGATATTGATTCTGTTTCACGAAGGAGATAGCACGGAGTACTTGGCCTGTAACGTAAAGTAGCCGAATTAAGGGTGCCGTATACACGCCACCTACAATTTTCAAGCGTAATGTTATCCTATGGAGAAAATGCTAAGCTCTTTTTCCGTTAGATATTAAGGTTTCTGTTTTATGAAATCAACTGCAATTGATAGAAGAAATAAAAACACAGGTTTTTATGGAAGTAATTTTTTCTCGGACTTATCATAGTATTTTTTTAAATATTTATTAAAATATGACATAATTTCGACTGCACCATTTAAACATTTTTATTAAAAAATCTATCATAAATAAAATAAAAGTAGCTCCTATGATGCATTCTTTTGGGTATCTTCTTTCCGATGCAAATTAAAAAAAAAATTTTTTTAATGTTTAAAAACAGTATTTTAGACCTAAATTGGAAAAATAGATTACACTTTCCCCCCAATGCGCCTTTAACTCCACCCATTCGCGGAAGAATACACTATAACCCCTCCCTTTACCCTCTGATTGTTTATGACTTTTCTTATCTGGTTTTCACTACGCCTTCCCCTCAACATTTTCTTTCTGTCTTTTTTTATTTTTATTTTGTTTACCATCACAGCTGTGGTCATCTGCGCAGGGGATGGGCTGATTGGTAATGATGAGATTGTTGAAGTAAAATACCCATCATCCTATAGAAATATTTCTCCAGATGAGGCAATAAAAGAAAAAAAAATCCATTTTGGAAATTAAACAAAGATGGGAAAACAACTGTGAATAAGAACCACAAATATTATTTTCAAGTGCAGGGTCAACTGCATATAACGCAAAGGTGCTTTTGTATATTTTCAATGTGGAAGTAGAAGGGGCAAAAAACAGAAAAAATAACTCGTGATGCTATATTTTGGCAACAAAAAATGGAGAAAAAATTGAGCTTCTTTTATTTTGACTGTTTATTGCCAGAACTTGTTGATCCAAGATATCCACGATCGATGAAAATTCGGGATCCATCAACTATTATAGAGGCCCAAAAGAAAAAAAAAAGGACAAAACACCTTTAAATAAAACACTTTCAAACAAATAAGAGTGTTTCCAAAATTTTTTGTTCTCCGCACACTTTTAAAACTATAATTTGTTTTCTTTTTTATAATTCGTTGCTACTTTGTCTACGATTTTTATCAATGTTTCATACATTTGATCTTGTACTTAACGCTCATCTTATTTATACATTTTGCAATAAAGCATAATAAATTTTATTCTTAATGGAAAAATTATATTGCTTTTATCGGAAAAATAATTACTGGAATTAAATTAATTTAAAGGGAGGTAAGATATAAGAAGATCTATATCCTCTTTTATTTACTAATATTTGAATATTCTCACATTTCTGAATACGTTTTCTTCAAAATCGCGGTGATCTATACTCATCTGTATCTAAATTACATTAGTTCCCTAAGCAATTTCGTTCTAAAAAAAATTTTTAAACCCGTCTAAAATGATTATTTTTTGACTTTTTAAGGATCAACACAATTTAATAGCTTTATTTTATAATTCTGATTTTGCTAATATTTATCAAATTACGGGCAATTCCGTGCAAAATCTGCTAATTACATTAGTGATTTGAGAGCTATTTTAGAAATCTTAAATAACGCTTTTAGAGAAATTTTCTTGCATCGTTATCATTAAATTAAAATTTCAACAGCAAAATGACAACAAAGCAATATATTTTTTAAAAAAATGTATATTAGCATTTCTGTACCCATATATTTTACTTTTGATCTTTCGATCTATTCGTGTATTTACATTGGTTATATTTGGGCCTTGAAAAAATAATTGTTTAACAGAACAAGTAAAAACCAAATATTACGAGCAGCTTCCAAGTGACTGAAAAATGATAATTTTGATTAATTGAAAATGAAGTGAAATTTTGGCGTTTTAGGCGATAATTTCCGAAAATATTACAGCACAAAAAGTTTTTTAAACATTTTCGAATTCAAAGAATAACCTTATTAATAATGTCACTCTTTTGCTGCACATTATTTTCTTCATATTTTTAATCGATATTAAAAAAATATTGTAAACGTATTTTACTTTAATATATATTTAATTGTTGAAATGAAACATAATTCTCTTCCATTGTTGCGACCAATATTTCTTTTGGATTTTTTTATGATGAAATTAAGAAAAAATGGTTTATTTTTACATAATGTGTAGATTTCGATATAAAAATATAGTTTTAATATACTTTTTAAAACTTATACTTACAATTCATGTTTCGTAAATATGCAACAGTGAAATTTTTATAAAGTACATCCATTTTTAAATCCTGTGGCTCTTTAATGTAATAAATTATTGGATGTATAAGAATCAATGTTAGTGAAATTAATTATATTAGATGAGAATATAATCTGTAATGCGCATAAACAATGCTGAATGAGAAAGTTTTTGTATAAATTAAACTTTAAATACTTTCGTTTTTCCAAGTTCCCATTTTTGTGAGATTATTGAAAATTAGAAAGATGCCTAGGACAGAATGTGGAACAGTATAAGCCTTTTTTTAACCTAGTAGTAAATGTTGCATATCTATAGAATTTGAAGTTAAATATACTCTTGTGAGTAAGTGATCCAAAGCAAGCTAATTTTAGCAACCATAAATCTGGATTATAAAAATTAACTAAAAATAAGTTGATCACTTCTTTCATAAAAACTTTTTCTTATATGACAGAGATATAAGGTTTTTTAATGTGCATTGGCATTCATGTAACAATATATTTTACTATTTTTCTTCCAATTCAGGATTATATATGGATAATCATAATTTCTATTTTGAGCGAAGCAACATTCCTACCAAGTTATTTAATTGAATCTCATTAAACAATTTTCTTTTTAAATTTTAGTTACTTACAAATTTAAAAAAAAACTGAGTCTTCAGAAATGCGGATAAGTTTTGACTTATTCCGGATATCAGAGAAAGAAAAGTTTGCTGTTTCTTTATTCTTTTCTTTGTTAAATATACGTGACCGGATTATATATATTATTACAAAGCCAAGATGAATTTTCATTTTGAAACATTCCAAAACCAGGAGACATTTAATCTAATATATGCAATTTCATTAATTATTTTTTCTTCCAATTTATGCTTATTATCATATTAAGTTGGTTGTATTCCACATAGGATAAATGCTATTACTTACTTTTTCTAACATTATTTTCAAAATAGTTATTTTTCCTTTTCAATGTGTTTCAAATGATTCATTTAATTAAAATTTAGGACATTCTCTTTTTTGCGAAAATTAGGGAGAAATCAGTATCCTAGCTGCATAGAAATACCAAGTCATCTATCTATATCTATACTTATAATAAAGCTCAATGTGTGCTTGTGTGTGTTGGCGCTCCACAGGCCAGACCGTTGGACCTACAGCTACCAAATTTGGTACATGTATACCTTGGAGGTCGGGAATGTGCACCTCGGAGCTCTTTTTCGAATTTTTAATTAGAATTAGAATTAATTAAAATTTAAACGAAATTTCGAGGTTTTTCCGCTATCACTTCCGAAAATATTAGTGCTCAAACATGATTTTTACATCAATTTAAAGATTAAAAAATTAGCTTTCTAATGGTATCAGTGTTTTAATGTTATAACTTAAACTTTTATTTTTAACGAATTTTTAAAGAAATGTTTTAACTATGTTTTTTTTTTTAGTATGTGACTGGATAAAATGAAAGAAAATAATGACAGAAGTTCAATTAAAAAATAAACGATCATCGCAAAATAAATTTAAAGAAATGCAACTTTTAGCACGTGACTGGACAAAATAAGAGATATAAGATGTGACATTTTCTAAAAAAATAAATCCAAAGAAAAGGTTTCTATGATCGTTTGCAATATCTAAATAATTAATTCAACAAATCTTCTTTATTTACTGTAAACCTGATTGAATATAGACAGGATATGCATTGAAATTCCAATTTAATGGCATATTTCTATAATCGTTTGCAATATCTGTATCATTAATTCAATAATTTTTTCACTTTTTCTAAAAAAACATATTTAATATTTTGGCAACATCACCGAAAAAAACATTTTTAATATTTTGGAAGCATAACCGATAGTTAAAACTGACTGATTTATAAAATTAAAGAATGTTATTAGGAAAATGTGTTCTTTTAGAACTTTCCGTCCATCATCTTAAAGCAAATATTAATTTCAGTCCAATCAATGCCCAGAATTACTTCAAAGCTAATGAATATGTGATTTAATTGAAAATTTTAGAACGCATTACTCATGGTGAACCAGCTGGTCGCCAAAGGTGGTTAGTATCAAATACGTAGCATGGGTTGGAAAATTCACTTTTATTCGCTTCCTTTTTCATTCAAGCCTATTTAATATTTTTAAATAAATAATTTTAAAATATAAAATTTTGAAAATTAGGGATCTTTTCTTTAAATTCGCTGTTAGTACTAAATCTATTGAGAGAAAGGATTGAGCCCATTGTTTAGGGATGAGTTTGAGGTCTTACATTTACATAGGCCCATAGATCTTCCCCAATTCCCTTGGATTAAAAAATTAGCAATCACATTTCTTGCTAAAAATGAAGTCTTGCTAAACGAAATACTATAAATATTAAATTATTCAATTACTCCTTCTAAATTACCGGATTCTCTAATCTTAATTAACATAATTATGAAGAGCAATTAAATGTCTCAAAATCGAAGTACTTCAATAATTAATCAGTGATGTGTTCCATGTTCTAAAGTCCTATTCACGCGGCCCTCAGAAAGATTTTACTCTGCCCCAAAGGGTATATTTTCTAAACGAGTTTGGGTGGTTCAAAAACCCCTCTCGTGATGTACAAAGACAGTGTCGGTTTTCAGAAGACCTCTTCCAAGAATAAGGGGAAGTTTTATTGGGGGCAGTTTGGTGGGTCGGTTGACCTTCTGAATGCCACACTCCTACACAGCAATATCTTCTGGTGACTAGGAATTCTTTTCTTGTTAGGTGTTATTCGGTTTGTCAATCAAACCTTCCTTCGTTAGTTTGGTAAACGCCTCATTTCCCCCATTGATAGGTGGCGCTTTCGTCGACATCAGGTTTTGTCCTCTGTATATGGCACTCTTAACCTTATCGCGTATAGTGACAAGTCTGATTCGCGCATCAAATTCCTAAATTTTTAATTTTTAATCTGCAGTTAAGTGAAAGTAAATAATTCAAAATGAAAAAAATAATTAAATCTACAATCGCAGATTCCAAGTTATCATGTGAGAACATTATTATTTTTTTAAATCATAATTTGTCTCAACTCATTTAAGTCACTAAACAGTTTAAAACGGTTTGAAACAACCAAGAAACTTCTCTGTCGCTCTCTCTCTTTCTTTGTGTGTGTGTGTGTGTGTATATAT
>JAPMOQ010006674.1:193718-206800 GCA_026543055.1 Argiope trifasciata
ATAGAAAATCGAACATGTATTGTCGTGCGATAATTTTTCAAGTTCATAATCGCAAAGCGGTATGCTCAAAATAAATGATTCTGAATAAATTCCCACAGGAATTAACACAAACTTCTGAACGATCGAGTTTCGTTTGACAATTTTTGTAAAATTGTGTTTTTTTCGGAAAAAATATTTAGATACGAGTCACATACTGATATTATATATGAATATTTTTCGATCTTACCTAGGTATAAACTGGCCATTTAAGTATTAAAAAAAATCAGGAATGCGCTTATTTTAATAATTTACTCGAAACAATCTGCCATATAATGGTATTGTTACGAACCTGTGGTTTTGCTTTCCCGCTCTAAGACTATCATCGTAAGGAAGACAGATTGACAGTAATATGTATTGAATAGTGAATGGGTGTGACGTCAGAGGTCCCAAGGCTTGGCGACAAAATGGGAACATCAAGAATTTTCCCAATCCGTCCACTAGGAGCCGAGATACATCCAGAACACTCCTGATTGGTCCAGAAGATGTTAGCCCCGCCTTCCGTCGGTATATATAAGGCAGGCGACTGCGGAAAAAGGAAAGAAGAAGACCTAAAGAAGAATCAAGAGAAAAGCCGAAGCTGAACGGCCTGGTGTTTAACGAAGAAGACAAGCAACGCTGCAGAATTAATCGAGAAGACCTGGAGATATAGAGGTCTTGAACTGAGGTGTCCTGAACGGAGGACTATTGTGTGGCGTATTCTGACGAAGCCTGTGTCGTAGCCCATTGTGCCGTCGTCGGGAACGGAGCTGTCCCAAACTAAGGAGTAGTCCCGTTGTGCGAAGTAGTGAGTCGACAGCAAAGGAAAGAAGAGATAGAGGAATAGTTTCAGCCTGTTCTGGAGAGACCCAGGTGGTGTAAAGTGAATCCCTTAAAGATTCCCTCTAAGGCTGAATCCTGTCTGGCCGCTCTGTGAGTTGTGGACATTGTCACTAAGGAATTTCTGCCTGTGGACTACTATCTGCAGTGTGTTGTCCTGTGTATTCGTCTCGGCTGTAAATAGTTGTCTCCTGTACAGAGTTCTGTTGTGAATGTTTGTCGTCTTTGTGCTGACCTGTCCTCGTCCTGTAAATAAAAATCTGTGTTGTGTCTCCTACTAAAGGACCGATCCTTCTGGTGCTCTTCATCTCATCTCTAACACCATACACAACCACTATAAACAAGGTAAAAAAAACGAACCCGACGGATTTTAAGGATTAGTATAGGAAATCTGTAACAGTATTCATTTTGCAGTTAACCATCGTTACTTAATGCGCTTGGAGCAGTATGGCCAAATATGGCCTTTGCGCCATTAAACCAAACCAAACCATCGTTACATATATTTTTGAACCTGAATTCAACTTTACCATGGAGAAATCGGTCCAAGATGCAGCTATAAGACATTGTTAGTATGAAAGCAGACAGAAAAAGGCTCTAATGTTTGGCTAAAAAAACGTTACTAAAGTTTTTGCAAAAGAAATCGCCTTTTTTCAGGAATAATGCGGATATCTATATAGATTTCAAGCTATTCCTAAATTCGTGCCATTTTCTATATGGATAAACTTAAAAATATTAACTATAAACACATAAGTAAAAATAAATAAATAAAGTAGAATGTGCGACTCAAACCGAGGATTTGCAAAACGCACGCCATTCATGTCGTTCTGAGCATTACACTGAACTGCCCACTCTTCGAAGCGGAAGTGAAAAATAATCATTCTAGTAGTTAGTTATGAAAAAATGTGTATGTATAAACGCTGGAAAGATGCTTATAGATTGTCGTTGTTTCTAATGGCATTTGTTTTTGAAAAGCCCTCTAACTAATGATCCATTGCGATTTAATCCGAAGAGTACGTCTCTTGTTTTTCTTTTTTCAGTAGTGCCATCTAGGGCCAAGAGTACGAGTTAGCTACTCATACGTCACAACTCTTTTTGCGGTGCGGACTTCATTTATGCATTTCATTCACAGATCGTGATTTAGACCTGAATCTGAAAACGATTATTTCCTCTGCACTTCGGGGCTGTGTACGCTACATTTTCATTTTTACAGACTGCATTCTTTCAACAATATCAATTATGTATATTAACTGAGTCTATCACTAGTGACTTAAACACATTTATTGAATTCGTCGACTAAAAACTTCAGACTGTGTACTGCCAATGAAAATTTATCCATCAGTTCAGAAAATAATGCCAATTAAAATTAACTGAGAATATTGATCACCACTCAGTACAACTATTGTACAAAACTAACAAAAGAGTTTTTTAAGATGTCACGTAAAGCAAAATATCAATGTATTAAAAATTGTCATCGAAGATGAACTTTTATTCCGAATAATGAGTTTTTATTGTCCCAAAGGAAATGGTTTTGAAGATGAATGTTTCTAGGTCAATTAAAATTTCGTTTGCCTACTGTGATTTTACTTACAGAGAAAGATGTTTAATTTCAGAGATATTCCATTACATTCTCATTAATTCATATAGATTGCCCAGCAAGGTATGCAGTGATAGATTCTGAAAGAACACGTAAAGATGAGTATGTTGATGTATAGCACGTGGGGTTCCCGAATACAATGTCATTAAAGTGTGAATTTTGTGTCATGAAATTAGAATGAAACCAAGTGAAAATAAATGTTTATTGAGAACTTTCAGTACAATATATTTTAGACAAAAAAATAAAATGGTGAAATGGTCATTATATGATCGGCCGTTCAAATAAATAAAATGGTGAAAAGGGTTCCCAATTGTTTTCTGCAAAACAACTGTTCCAATTTGCTTGACCTCGGTTTCAATTGTTGCTCTCAAATCATCCTGGGCCGTGGTGGTATAAACTCGGCTTCGGAACCGGAGGGTTTCAGGTTCAAGACTCGATTCCACCGAAGAACCATCGTGTGAAGGGGTCTCTTGCACGTTAAATCTGTCAGACCAAACATCCTCCCTTTGGTGTGGTGCGGAGAGGGGGCTGCCAGTTCATCTTATTACGATTGCTTATATAACGACAGTCAGGCCTGTTTCTGCACGCAATTAATTTTTTTTCTAAGAAGAGCATTTTATTATTATTATATATTTTATATAACAGTGGTTCAAAATTACGAGGTCCATCCAAAAATAGCCATAGTATTTCTCTACGACGGGACGTTAATATAACTAAACTAATCGCTAGTACATTGTCCAACCTAGTGCCGGTTTCTTCAAATCTTTTAAACTTCGTGCCGTTTGTGTTGTGGTCATTGCTGAATTTTTTCACCTCACTGAGATACGATTTCAATTCATGATAAGTCAGCACCATTAAAACACGTTAAATCGAATATTTACTCGTTTCAGTATCACAACGAATACGCACACTAAACAGAAATTTCTTAGCGAGAAACGTCGGACTTATTCTCATCAAACGTGTTTTCAAGTCTTATATACCTCTGCAAGAATTTGCGTAATCACTTGCAGATATGCTTTTCCTCTCATTGTTTGTCGTGGAGTTGCATATCCACTTGCAGATGATATGCTTTTCCTCTCATTGTTTGTCGTGAAGTTGCATATCCACTTGCAGATGATATGCTTTTCCTCTCATTGTTTGTCGTGAAGTTGCATATCCTCTTAAAGATATGCTTTTCCTCTCATTGTTTGCCATGAATTTACATCATGTTGGGCAATAGTCGTATGCATCGTAATTTGTAACGAAAACTTTCTAATTTAATAATTAACGTATAATAATGTATATTAACGTACTTTCATAATTAACGTTTTTCATGTAATGAGACTATTTGGGATCACGCATTTTTATATCAAAATACTCATATTAGCGTATTTTATCCGAACCTGTAAAAATTTGACTCTGCCTATCTTGTAGGATACTCTGTCATATATGCCTAGAGAATTATATGCCATCAGTAGTTGTCAGCAGTTTAGTCAGTAGTTGTTAATGAATACACCACAGAAATGAAATGTTAGTTCAATAAATATTAATATTTTACGATGTTAACAAGAATATCCATCCTAAAAAGGCTAACTTAAACTAAAAAATCTCACAAAAATACACATTTGCAGATACTTGACGATGTACCTTGCATCGTAATTACTATGCAGTCTGGACAGCTTCGCGAACAAGCTTCGATAAGATGCACAGAAGAGATCTTTGCCACGCACTTGACGGAGTTCGACAGCTGACTATCTTATCAACTGTTCGTGGGTTGAGGGTTAAGTACATATTGGGTGTGCATGGACGATAACACTGGAACCTCTGGGTCATGGGATTCTAGATGGGAATCTACCATTATCCATCGTTATGCTATTGCACTCTGCAGCAAAACTCTTTCTCTCTCTCTTGCACATACACACACACACACACACATACACACACACACACACACACACACATATATATATATATATATATATATATATATATATATATATATATTTACAATGACAGTTATTTTTTTATTTTATTCTTTTTCAAATCCGAAAATATTTTTAGATCCTTTTCCGTAATTAGTTTCAATTCGTTTCCTAAATTATTCTTAGTTAGGTTTCTTTCATAAGTAGGTATTATTTCATTTGGCTATTAGGTTTGTTTAATTTTTGTAGTTTAATTCAGCTTTAAATTTGAATCTCGAAATCGAAAAATTGAAAGCGAAACAAATGTTTCGTTTCTAAGAACATTTTTTAGTTTCGGTTTCCGAAATAATTTAATTTTTGATGAATTTTGGAATGTTTTTAATTATTTGATGCTTTTATGGTTGATTACTTATATATACACACTGAAGTGACAAAAGTCATGGGATAGCAATATGCAAATATACAGATGGCAGTAGTATCGCAGCGAAAAAGTATAAATGCGTAGTTCGTTTTCCAGAGCTTTCATTTGTGTTCAGGTTATTCATGTAAACAGGTTTTTCGTGATTTATGGCGGCACGACGAGAATTAACAGACTTTGAACGTGGAATGCTAGTTGGAGCTAGACGCATGGGTCATTCCATTGCGGATATCGTTAGTGAATTCAACATTCCGAGATCCACAGTATCAAGAGTGTGCCGAGAGTATGAAATTTCAGGCATCACATCCCATCATGGACAGCGCAGTGGGCGACCACCTGCACTTAACGACCGAGACCGCCGACGTCTGTGTAGAATGGTCAATGTTAATAGACACTCAACACTTCGTCAAATAACTGCAGGAATCAATGTGGGACGTACGAGGGACGTGTCCGATAGGACTGTGCGGCGAAATTTGTCTTCCTTGGACTATGACAGCAGAAGACCGACTCGAGTGCCTTTACTGACAGCACGACATCGCCTGCAGCGACTCTCCTGGGCTCGTGAGCACATCGACTGGTCCCTAGACCAGTGGAAAACCGTGGCTTGGTCAGATGAGTCACGATTTCAGTTGTTACGAGATGATGGTAGAGTTCGAGTGTGGCGCAGACCCCACGAAGCCATTGACCCAAACTGTCAGCAAGGCACTGTTCAAGCTGGTGGTGGCTGCATAATGGTGTGGGCTGTTTTTACATGGCATGGACTCGGTCCTCTGGTGCAACTGAACTGATCATTGACTGGAAATGGTTATGTTCAACTGCTTGCAGATCACTTGCAGCCATTCATGGATTTCACGTACCCACACAAAGATGGGATTTTTATGGATGATAATGCGCCATGTCACCGATCCAGAACTGTTCGCGATTGGTTTGAAGAACATTCCGGACAATTTCAGCGCATGATCTGGCCACCTAGAACGCCCGATATGAATCCCATCGAGCATTTATGGGACATCATCGAATGGTCCGTTCGAGCCCAAACTCCTGCACCATCCACACTTTCACAATTATGGACGTCTATACAGACAGCATGGCTCAATATTCCTGCAGAGAACTTCCAACGAACTTCCAACTATATATATATATACACTCCATGACACGTCGAGTTGTTGCACTTCGCCGGGCAAAAGGAGGACCGACACGATATTGACAGTCATCCCATGACTTTTGTCACTTCAGTGTGTGTGTGTATATATATATATATATATATATATATATATATATATATATATATATATATATATAGAGAGAGAGAGAGAGAGAGAGAGAGAGAGAGAGAGAGAGAGATTTATTTGTGTACAAAGGGACATAAAGTTGGTTCTTTTTTTGATGGGGCATATAAATATGACTACATGTATTTTTCATAGACGGCGTTATTGGTACTACGTACCTAAAAATAAATTGGAAAAGTTGTGTTTGAAAGTTTTACAAAAATCTATAATATTTGACCCTCCGGTTAATATTTTGCAAATATGTTTTATGCTCAGAAAACATGTCGAGTTTTGTGCCAAACAAACAGCATTTGTGGAAGGCATGCTGTTTGAAAAATACATACATTGGTTAGAGCTGGCGATTCATGGTGGACATGTTTCCTACAATACAGTGTCCACAGAGTGGTTTCAGGAATTTAAAAATGATGATTTGAATACACATGACAAAGATAATGATGAACCATCAAATTATCCAAGTAGTATATTTAGAAGCTTAACTCAAGAAAACCTCTAACTGAGAAAGATTCAAGTAACTGTTGGTAAATTTGACTAATATTTGAAGAAGAAATATATGACAAACCCGTAATATGGTGAAAACTCTGATAAGATTGTTTCCAAACTAGGTAATGTAAGCCTAGAAATTAACAAACCATCAAAAGAAACTTTAGAATAACTTCACAGCAAAATTTATTCTACATATCGTGTTTGCCAGATGTAGCTCCTTTAGACTACTATTTGTTTCACAACATGCAGGAACCTTTTCTAGGCAGCGATTCAATTTCCATGCTTGTATAAAAAATTGGATATCATCTAAACATCCAGCCGATTTTCTTTACAGAATTTATTTCTGACTCGACAAATGGACAAATGTTGTTTACAGGTTGAAATATTGTGAATAAATCGGTCTTTAGTTTTTATAACTAGCTATTGAAACAGCACCCAGTTGTATTTTTATACACTCATATAAATAAAGGATGTCCTAAAATTAACTCAAGATTTGAATTTCCCACCATTCATGCAGTAATCGGTTGGCAACCCTGTTAAAAAAACTTTTTCACAGCTGATAGTTTAGGCTTAGTAAAAAGGGAGCATTACGAGATATAACAACAAATGAATTAAACAAATAAGCTCATTTTTTTATTAATTTATTATATTTTTATTGAATTGTAAAGTACACAGGATAGGGTTATGTATGGAATAACGCATAAGGCAAATGGCCTCCACGATTTCGCTGGTATATACACACTCTTTTGTCGAAATTCTCCATAACTATTTTGCATTAATATGGCTAAATTTCGTCGATGAAGCGCTGAATTTCCTCCTTCAATGCATACGGGCTTGTTGGAAAAGACCTTTGACTTCGAACCCTGAAAAAAGAAATCCAACGATGATAATTCACCCGATCTAGAGGACCAATTTTCAAAATTTTGAACTTTGGCCACCAGATTTTCATTATCTTTAAAATATTGTTCAACAATGAAGCATTTCTAACTATTAACTATTCTATCGTGTAGTCGTATTAACTAACTCTTCGTCCCGTCCGAAGGCACTAGGAAATAAATAATGAATAACAGGAGCGCTGCCACAGCAACACTTGTGGGAACTGTGGTTGAATTCTAAGGGCCAACACCGGTCAAGGTACAATCCTCCCCATAGGAAATACGTCTCGTCATAGATGGGACGAGTCAGATCCCCTACCTTTTAGTGTGCCCACAGGGTTGGTCAGATCCAAGCACCATACTGGAGGCACCTCGTCCTCAATTACAAGGTGCCCCCTGAGGTCAATTATATCATGTAAAGCTCAATTTTTATTAATACTAAACTATTAATTGTGAAATGATATTTTTAATATAGTTGGCTACACTTTATTGTACAAATGGGGGCAAATTCATTCTAATTTTTAATATTCGATTTATAATCCTTTATTACTAATACTTTTATAATCATTTGTTGTTAATTTTATAATCAATGTTATTTTGTATTCAGTTTATTTCCTTCCTTTCCCCGAGTAAAAAATCCTAATGTCCTAAATTAATATCTTCAATACAAATGCAAAGTAAATCAAGCTTAGTAAAAAATAAATAAAACAATTCAACCCGTTTTCAATTCATTTTATTTCAAGATTTAATTGCCATTTCAAAATTATCTAATTCTAAGAATTCTAATTATAGAGAATCTAAAACTGTTTCGGTTTTGAAATCCCTAAAAGAATATTTTCTATCGGTTACTAAGGTAAAGTGTTATTCCCTGAATGCTGGTTGTTGCTGCAAAGAAGAAAAAAAAAGACATTTTTCATTCTATGTATCTAATTTTATTTATAAGAAATAATCAAAATTTGAAAGGAAAACCATTTAAACATTAAATACAGAAAACAAGAAAAAACGCACAATAAAGCATACATAGGTGACATCTTTTATTTCTGAAACCAATTTTAAATTTCATTCAAAAATTAATAGCCCAATTAATTCAATCCTAATTTTCAAAAAACAAATCAGCATTTTCCATAAATGGCAAGCGCACAAACGAGATTTATTAGCAAACGATAAAAAATAAATATATTAAACTCTCTTTATAAAAGAAAGAATTAAATTTAAGATTCAAATCATTGAAAGAATTTAATAATGATATCGTCTGACGATGACGTAGAAACAATTTTAATTTAATTCAGCATTATTTGTGCTTTTATTATTTTTTTTTTCTTATTTCTTCGAAAGAATTTTGATCATTCTTCAATGTAATTTATTATTTTTGTATTTAAACTGATTTACATGGAGTTTTATTTCACCAAACTTTTGTATTATTCCTACGATGTTTTTCCGATGGAACTTGTTATTTCAAATCTTTTCAATGTATCTCAACTTTTATAATTAATACGGTTTAAAGTAAATGAGCTATTTTCTTGAAATATTTAGAATAAATAAATTGAATACTTCATGCTATTGTGTAATACAGTGCATTATTTTCTAATTTATATTGCACTATATTTCACTATGTATGTATTACGCTATTATATGGTTAATGAAAATATAATTTTGTCTATAAATTAAGCCTTTAAAAAATATTATATGAAAATATTGAAATAAGAATATAAAAAAAAGAATGAGGATAAATTTTAGGCACTTGCCTCACGAATTGTTGTTGTTAGTTATAGCACTTTACAAGCCCGCTGACAGAAAGCTGTCGGAGATTTAAGCCTAAATTAGCGTCCCTTGTTTTTTCAGTAGCGCACACTAGGGGCAAGAATATGAATCAGATACTTCATGCTTCATATTCGCTTGCACAACCCCTTTTTACAGGGAGGCACGTTCTCACTACTTGCAGAAAGAACACAGAATAACAACCGTGTCCGAACCGGGACTGGAACCCGATACGCCCGGATCATGGGGAAGACATGCTAACCCTAGGCCAGGAGTTTCACGACTTTAAATAGATAATTATAATTCGAAATATTTAATGGTGTAGTAAAATATTTTCAATCGTCGCAACGACATCTGAAATGAAGCACGGATTGTTTTTAGTTTTCTTTTTTATCAAAGAGAATCAAAAAAATAAAAGAACATTTTAGAAAAGAGGCATTAATTCATAGATAATGCATAGATAAATGAAATATTCATTATTTTTTGCATAAACACCCTAGGCTGGTAGCTAGACATCATATTTTAATATGTAACTAATTCTGCAAATCAATTAAATAATTGAAAATTGTCGGGTGAAGAGCAGGTTGAACTGAATTAATATCTAACCCATTTAAATAAACTCAGTACGAAAAACTAATCCGATGAATAATAAATCTAACTGATAAAATCAGTTTTTTTAATAAAAAAGAAACTCAAAATTTGTCGATGATTTTTTTATGTTATAACTATTCTCAAACGTAGCAGAAAATCTATTCATAGTATAAAAGCGTCTATATGTTTGGAAGAAAAAAACACGAAAATATTTAACTGACGTTGGAGATATTTGTATCACTTTGTAGGGCATTTATTGGGGAAGGATTTAGTTTATTCAAGTTGTATCAAAATAAAAAAGGATTTTTATGATTGAAATTTTATTATTTTCCTACTACAATTAACACATGCGCAAAACTGCAGTATTTGTGCTTTGCCCTTATCCGAGCATGCGCAAATAGCAAGAGCTGTGGTATGCATACGTGGTGCGTTACGTTGTTTACATCTGATCTAAGATTACGTTAAACAACGATTCAAAATCATTATGCCCAAAGAAAGGAGATCCTACCTTAACTGTAGCACATCAAATGCCAAAATGCTTCGTTTGTTGTGCTATAATGGAAATATAGATGAAATACGCGTTCGGTTAGCGAATATCAGATATAGAATGCTCATATTTAGCAAACGAGAGTCTTCTGTTGAGCGAAGTAACGATCTCTCTTTAAATTGCACTGCAATTGAATCACAGAGACAGAATGAATCTCACGAAGATCACCCAACCAATACAGTTTGCAAAGAAAAATTAGGAAGAAAACTGAATTTCATTAAGTGTTGATAACCAAATGTAGAACAGTGTTTATCAACTCTGGATAATATATGAAATTCAGCGATCAGCATTGTTTAGAAATCTAAAACAATGATTTATTTATATATTTCTAAATATTAAACCAGCTTTTTTATTGTATATTTTTAATTAATTGTTTTGTCTATGAACATATATTTTTTAACAATCTAAATAGTTTTGAATGAGTGCTTTAAACAATGTTTTGTTGTTAATTTTATGATTTCTAAATAAGCAAATGTGGAACAGTGTTAATCAACTCTGAATAATATGATAGGAAATTCAGCGATCAGCATTGTTTAGAATTTTAAAACAATGATTTATTTATATATTTTCAAATTTTAAAACAGCATTTTTACTGTATATTTTTAGGGAATTATTTTGTCTATGAACATATATTTTTTAACGATCTAAATATTTCTGAATGTGTGCTATAAACAATATTTTGTAGTTCATTTGATGATTTTTAAATATATATATAGATTTATTTTTGTTTGTTTCATGTTGCGTGACATGCCCATGTCATATCGGGTGAGGCTAGGCTTAAGTTTAACACTAATTTTTAAAACTGAATGCTATGCTATGGGCAACACTATAGGGATATTGCTAGTATATCTATAAAAGAGATGTTTGATCATCAGGCATGACCATCAGAGATGCCATGGGATAATAGTTATATCTGTTTCTCTTTATTATAATAATATACCAATATGAAATCATCAATAACTCTTAAAACTAAACAGATATTTGTCCTATTGTTACAGAAATTAATTTCCTCACAGTCCGTAAAATTCCATTAAAATCGACGATTTCGTTGTGGTGGGTGCATGGCTACACAGACGACAAATCTCAGCAACAAATAGTGACATTTATTAACACGAAGACCTGAATACACAGACAATGAATAGACAAGCGATACACAGCAGCACTTATAACAAACAGAAGTTCATAAATAGTAATCAAAAATAAGCAATCATAACAGTATACAAAGCGATCAGACAGAGCTCAGCCGGAAGAGAGAATCCACATAGCTATTTATTAAGGTCCGTCCAAACGGCTGCTATTTTCCGCTGTCTCCACGCTTCGATTATCAAGAAGCGACTCGATGCTGCTTCTATATTAAAACCAAAAATTGGTCTTCCGGTTCAATAATCGATTGAGCTTCACTGGACTTATTCAACTAATTCTTCGAAGAATCAGCCTTGACTAACTAAACGATTCAATACACAATCGTTAATACAGCGATTCAGTTCTAACTATATGCGACTCAATCCAGCTTGGTCTGCCAGCCTTATACAGATTCCTGAGCAGGGAACAGAAGGTTCTCGAAGAATCGATGTATTTCTCCTCCTTTTGGTCCTATCGCCAAAATTCCCAAAGATTTTAGTACCATCTATTTAGTCGTCAGCATATCTAAATCGCATGGGGGACATTGGCCTGGCATACAATTGGCATTTAATATAATTGCATGTTGAACTATTTTTTTACGTCGAAAACTACTATCCTGGAAAGCAACGTTACAGATTTGTAAACATATTTACTTTTTTAATGTTGGTTTGTATATTTTACAATTATGCACTTAAAAACTTATATTTTAAAGGCCAAAATAATAAAATAATTATATTTAAAACATGAATATGTGCTCTACACCTCCTTAGAGATCGATAAGTGATAATAATTCGTTTTCAAAGTAAGTATAAGAATAAAATAACTCCAACAATAATGAGAAGGCGAATACAATAAAGTAGCAAACATTTATTTCTTTTTTATCAAGGTCGAATATGATGTGGTTTTGGTTTGATTCTTTTGAAGCTTCAAATTAAAATACATTGGTAACAAATTGGTTGATTACGCATAGATGTTTTTTCCGCATTCCAAAATCGATCGAGTTCCAAAACTTTGTTTCCCAACTAGAAAAATTGAAAATAAATGTTTAAAAAATTATCATTTATTAAATGAAAAATTATCAGGGATAGAGAACAATAAAGAAGAACCGTGATTGTTTCAAACGTGTTTCGTGATTGTTTATAATGATTAATAACTTGCATTAATTATAACAAATAATGACTTAAAAAATAATATTCTCACACAATAACTTGAATTTTGAGATGGCAGATTTTTTTTAATTAAAAAATTGGATTCTTATCATCGCTAAACAAAATCCCTCAGCAAGAAAAAGTTATATTCTGAAATGCTTCTTTTAAAGCCTTTGAATTTATTTCGAAAATTGAAAATTAAATTAAAATTTATCTTTATCCCCAAAAGGAATCCTCTCAAGATTTTTTTTAATTAATTTTCTCTACAATAATATCGTCTTTAATTATGAAATTAAATTATTTAAGACAAAAGGATAATATAATGAATCCTTCTAATTTGGTTATTCTAAGCCTTTTATTTTAATGTATAGTCATAAAAAATTAATTTTATTTAAAAAAGTATAAAAGTATTTAGAATTTTCTTGTAGTTTATTTATTTTCAATTAATATAATAAACTTTTTAATTAACACACTATAAAGTATATATGGTTAAATAAAATT
>JAPMOQ010006674.1:206900-218254 GCA_026543055.1 Argiope trifasciata
TATATATATATATATATATATATATATATATATATATATATATATTCTAGAATTTATATTAGAGCACAATGTATGAAACCAACCATTATTTCATTCACTGTCTCGGACCCCCATTTTACTTTTATTATCATGTGAAAACATGGTATTGTTTAGGTTTGAGGTTTTTTGAAATCTTAAAATCCGTAGGCAACAAATTAACGATTTATCGCTTTAGTGGCATCCATTTTCCGATTTTAGAGTTAGTAGAAAATGACGCAGTAGGTTGTCACATGCGGCGATTTATCACCAGCTATAGTTACAATTTGATTTCCAAATTATTCATTCACTGAATCCTTACGAATTGTCTTAATTTAAATCATTAACCTATTTAAACTGGTTTGAAACAATCATGGGACTATCAGATTACGCATGCGTAAATATTTAAAAAAACGACAATGTTTTTTTTTTTTTTCATTTAAAAATTGGTCTAGCTCCCAAACTTTGTTTGCTCGAAAAATTATATATATATAATTGTAATAAAGACTGATTTACATTCATGTGTATTGAACAATGCCCGGGTGTCGCATCAATGATCCCAGAGCTTGGCCTTAAACTTGGCGACTATCTTCTCATACCCACCAAATCCAGAGAAGAAGTTTTTTCCTAAGAAATCCATTTTTTGAGACAGTCGATGCTCTGATGTTTGTAGACCAAGCGCGTTTTCGAAACATATTTTGATATACAATTTAAATCTCGTCCTCACTATATAAAATCTGTAAGAAAGAATCCTTTCAATCTCACTAAAGAAGAAAATTGCATGAAACGATGTAAGTCATAAGACTTGAAACCAGATTTCTCATCCATTAACAAATCCCATTCTCATAAAATGATTATGTACCTTATTTCTTAAATTGTTAGTGGCAATCCTTATATATAATACACTTGAAGAAAACACGGGAAATAGATAATACTGTGGTTATATCTTAATAAGTCAGTAACAACCACTGGACATTGGTGATCCCTTTTGTCTTGTGGATATGTTACGCAACTGCGAACCATAATGTTGCATGATTTATCTTTGGTGGAATTCAATCACCATATTGGCGCGACACCATAAATACAATCTTCCACATTGGTGACCTCGGGCACGCTCTTTGCTCGCCATAACACTTGGCGCTACCAAAAAAACCACGCTCTTCGCTCGCCATAACACTTGGCGCTACCAAAAAAACCACGCTCTTCGCTCGTTATAACGCTTGGGCCTGGCGCTATCAAAAATCGTTCCGGTCTCTGTAGACCCACTGGAGTGGGAGTATTGTCGTGGTATCTTAATAAGTCAGTAACAACCACTGGACATTGGTGATCACTTTTTGTCTAGTGTATATGTTACGCGGTTGCGAACCATAACGTCCCAAGATCGATCCTTGGTAGAATTGAATCTTCACTTCGGAGAGATGAATATCACCCGCCACAAAATATATAAATGGAAGGGAGGTGTAAATAAATAACTGATTCATAATAGGCAATAGGAGGAGGTGACATCTTTTAGAAGACTTAAAACTATCTTGCCGAAAGACATGAAAAAAAATCATTATTGAAACAATTTTTTTAAATATGTGTCTACACTGCAGACTCAATTTTCGAAACCCAAAAAAGAAACCTAAAAATATATTCAAATGCTTTGTATTTTTTAAGTTCAATGCATCATGAAACGAGTGAGAGTGGTCACCACTAAACCTCTTCGTATACTATCTAATAAATGTCACGCCAGAAAACACCTTACTTGGCATTTTTGTAAAATAGTTTTAAAATATTTATTGGCGTGAATCATTTTTACTGAATTTAACGAATCATCCTTGGCGAGTTGTTTGGCGATGAATCCCTGGCACGCTACGAATAGAATCCAAAAATCGAATTGGTGTTTTAGAAGAGTTTTTTCTCAACCTACTGAAACAAAGACATTACACAGAATTGCACTTGTAGCCACATATTCACACAATTAATCTGATGTATTTTAATCAATGCATTTTTGAATTATCACGTTAACATGTTTCTAAAATTACAGGCTGACAGTCAGTCAACCCGCTGTTAGTGGTGTTTCAAATGTTGTCAAATATATACACTATAGTATGATGTTAAATCTATGAACTGAATCTCATCTATCCAACTGCCTTCATTTTGTAATTGTATTAATTTACTTTCGATTGAGTCTGTGATGGCCTTGCAGTCAAGTCTCGGCTTTGAAACCAGAGGGTTTCAGGTTCGATACCCGATCCCGCGAAAAAACCGTCGTGTAAATAGGTCTGGGCTAAACGTTCTCCTGATGGTGGCTGTGGAAGTTTCGAGAGGTGGTTGCCTGCTTAGATGTCATCTGAATACAGTTCAAAATTACGAGGTCCATCCCGAAATAACCCCACTGTAACTTGAAAACGGGACATTAATACCGGGTGATTCATAATGAATGGGCCAAAAAGAATAACGCAGTGTATCTGCCATATTAGATTTATCAGCCGAAACAAATTTATTTTGCAACTACAATTATACAAGTTTTATTTGGCAACAAGTAATAATCATCGAATGACGAACTCGCCGCTAGAGGCACTGTTAAACAAAATGTCGTCCATGCAGGAGAAAGCGTACTGCTTTTTCCAATATGTCAAAACCACCCCGGTAATTGTTGTGCAAAGACATTTTTGTATGAAATTTCGTAAAGAGCCACCGCATTGGCATAACATAAGCAAGTGGGTGAAGCAGTTCTAGGATACCGGCTGCTTATGCCAGAAGCAGTGGATAACTGCAGTATTGAACTCCATCACAGGAGATATGCCATCACGAGTGTGGCAGGAGCTTGATTACCGTGTAGACATTTGTCTTGTCACCGGAGGGGCACATATTGTACACCTGTAGAAACTTGAATAAATGTAAGTTTGAGGTAAATTTGAATTTTTTAAATATATTAATTATTACGTTCACAATCATGTTTTCTTTTTGTCCTATTCATTATAAATCACCCTGTATAATTGTACAGCCAGTACCACCTAAACTATATTTGTACAACCAGATATACGGATTTTTTCTGAGCAGATTTTCCTCAAAATTCGGTAGAAATTTGCAAATTTAGTATACAGACCGTATTACAAATTTCTGTTGTCTTGCTCAAAGAGTTTTCCAATTATCTTTGTCACAGACAGTCAGACAGATGAACTTTTTCAGAATTTTTTTTTTCCAAACTCAAGGAGGTCAAAAATGTGTTTCAAATGACAACTTAGAGTTCTCGAAATCTTGAGTTTGAATTTTTTGAAGATAAGTAAACTTTCTCTATACGAGAAAGTAAAAAAGACTAATTCAAAGAACAAAGTGCAATTTTTGGTTATGAATTCAATTAATTTTTAATATAATCGTCTGAATGATTCAGGCATTTGTATATCGATAATCAACAGTTTCGATCCGATCTTTGAGTTATTGGATTAACAAATAAGTACTTCAAAACTAGCTGGCCATAATTCCAAAGGCATTTTTTGGATTTCAGGTGGTTTGAATTATAGAGATTCTTTGAATTCTCAAGATCGAATTTTTCGACTATTATTATCCCCCTTACATTTCGAAATATACTAATAATATACAAAAGTTAAAAAAAAATTCCAGGCACAAGGAATGTTATAAAAAGTTGCAACTCCTCGGCATCTCTTTTATTTTATTGTATTTACTTATTTATTGACGTTGAAAAGACTTTTTCTTCTTTGGCTCGATATATGAGAAATCAAAAAAGGTTGCAATACAGTTTTTTGAAAAAAAAAAAAATCATTTTTATCTCTTTTCATACAGAAAGAGTTAGTTAAAGATCACAAATATCTCGACTTATTAACTACTTGTCTGATTATCCCGAGTTATCACGGGGGCGTATATATTTCAGCTAATTATTATCCCGAGAAAACTCGGGAGAAGCAGAATTTGTCAGTGCGACTTGTTTTATCAGCCTAGAGGAAAGGAAAGGAAATATTCAGCTTTGATTGGCAGTATGCCAAATTTGCTGATTTCGCGGTTCTTTTGGAAAACTGGTTACGTTTTTTCCTTATTAGGTTGTATATGTCTGCTTGTGAATTAGTAATGTATAAAAAAGGGTTGTTGCGTTGAAAATAAGTAAAAAAAAATTGCGATGACGCAATGTAGCAAACACGAAGATTTTTTCAGATAATGATTCCTGCTACTGAAAAAGAAAAGGTGACAGTGTTTTCTGTACTCCCATAAAAGAGATTCCAGAGGTAAACCACTAACAGACACCAAATACCAGTGTACAGAATGCCAAGTATCAGTTTCTGCTGTCCCTTGTTGAAAAAACTATCATACAAAGATTAATATTTACCTTTTTTTCATTCGCCCGAGATAACTCGGGATAGTAAACTAATATTAAGACTAAATGCTTTTACACCAGTAAAAAATCAAAAATTCAACTTTAAAACCTACATATTTTGTTTTGTTTCATGTCCTTATGTTTAATAACAAATTTTTTAAAAAAATGTGATGATTTTTTTTTGCAATTTTTTTTAAAAAAATTTGTAAAGAAAACATTTGTATTCTTTCCCATATGATCTAATGTAAGACCAATAAAAGTTAATCAACCTGCACCCCCAAATAATTACGCCTGTAACAACAAATAATTACAACCTGCAACCTGCACCATGCACCCCCAAATAATTACGCCATCACCACTGCGTTTGACTGTAGACATAAGATTTGCTTCTCAAAAGCCATATCTTGTTTTCTCCATACCAATTTCACAATAAAATAAAATAAAAATGTGAGGATTTTTTGCAATTTTTTTCAAAAAAATGTGCAAAGGAAGAGATTACAAAAATTAATCATTTTATAGAGTACAGGTGCAATCTGTATTTGCTTTTGTAATCGATTGTGATTGTAAAGGAAAGGCATACTCCATTGCACACCAAGTGAGATACCTACCCATACCAAACTACTGACGATTTATATTTTCACGATATTCATTCCAACTTCCAAAACTAAGCTCCTGAGACGCCTGAACCGTCTGCAGCTGTAAAGTTTCACCTCAAGATACCGCCTTGCACGTCATTTCCAAGTTTGACGGGCTTCACATCCGGTTGGGTGGAAAAGGTCTGGCTCGGGTTCGTTTCTGGCAACTACGTGAGAGAGGAATGGGATATTGAAATTTTCTTCGCCCAAAGACCCCTTTGGGTCCCGAATCCATCGTTGCCAGATCGATTGGCAGGGAAAGAGGGGGGAGGGCAAGAATCTGACCACCCCGCGGGACATGTCAGGGGCAGAGCGTGATGGACAGGCGGGCTCTTCGTCATGGGCTTGCGGGCCACGCCCCTTGCTGTCTGACTCTGACAGCCGGTGGTGGGGTGCCAGGTCGGAAATGCAGGAGCGTCACCTTCTCCCCCTCCCCTCTGTCATTCCCCCCTCCTGTAGGATAAAATAGAGCCAAAAAGCAAATTTTGGTTTTTGGATAATAAAACGATTTAGTGAGTGAGTGGTCAGACGAAATTTGTAAACAAAGAAATCGAGTCAATCGTAGAGTTAAGTTGTGTATCTAATTGTGTCAACTGTTTGATAGTACTTTTTGTTTATTATAAAAATTTTGAAATTCATGAAACATTTAATTTCTAGCACTTTTCTCGAGGATATTGAGTTCATACTTAGGTTTGAAGCGTATAATTTTTCTTGCTGAAACAATGTAAACAAACTTTTTTACTGAAATCATAAATTGTAATATTGTATCCTAATCAAAGTAAATACTTTGTCATGAGAAATTTAATCTGAAAATGCGAGCAGTAATATATTATAAGCGTCTAATACGTTGCTGAATATCAAAAGAGAGCTAAAAGTTAAAAACGAATGGCTAAAAATGTTTAAAATAATGTTTTACGACATCAATTTATATCGTTATTCAAATTTCTTTAAGCAGAATCCAATTGTGCGTGTGTGTGTGTGTGTGTGTGTGTGTGTGTGTGTGTGTGTGTGTGTGTTAATTAAGGTCATTAACCAGTTTTAACCGGTTTTGAAAAATCCTGAGACTTTACTGTCCCTCTCACTCTAAACTTTCATTTCCAGTTTTTCTAGCTGACAAACAAAGTTTTGGAGCTCCACCGATTTTGAGATGGGGGGGGGGGAAATCCATTGTTTTTCTAAATATCGACGATTGCATAATCTGATAGTTTCAAACCAGTTTAAATTGATTAATGACGTAAATTAATTGATAATTCGTAAGAATGCAGATAATTAACAATTTGGAAAGCAAGTTGTAACTTTCATTGATGATAAATCGCCAAATATGACAACATTATTTTCTAATAACACTAAAAGCGAAAAATGGATACCTCAAGAGCGATAAAACGTCAATTTGTTGCCTACGTCTTTTTTAAGCCTCAACAATTTCATAACCATGCATTTTGAGGCTTCAAATTCTCAAACTAAAACAACATCATGTTCTCACATCATAAAAGGTTTCAATAACACAACTGACCTTTTATTATTATTTTAATTCCTGTAGAAAATATCATCTATTTAGTGAGTTAAGTAAATTCGTGTATCAGGAATTCAGAAGAATCTTATTAGGTAGCTCAACAATGACTTATGACGCCTTTGCCTTAATGTCATAATCACAAATTATTCCTATTATTCACAGATTTATAAATTGCATTTTGAGACCTCAATAGTATGTTAACTACGCACTTTGAGGCCTCAAAAATCTAAAACCAAAGCAACATTATGCTCTCACATAATAAAAAAAATTATAATATTGTTTCCGAAATGTTCCTGTAATTGAAAAGTCAAAAATAAATAAAAGTTTCAAGGCATTATAAAATGAAATAGCATACCGTCTTGTAAGAGCAAGACGGTTATTTTCGGATAGACGATTACATTCACATTTTGAACAATGATCAGATAACAGCTCGAGTCGGCAATCCTCTCTGAATACATCAGCAGACATATAATGCAGTTTTCGATCTTACAACCGAAACTCGGTCAGTTCTCAAATCTGAAATCCAATCTCTATTTCACCATGATTCTTTAATGTCGAAGAGTCCTTCAAAAGTCAAATTGTCTAATTTTTTTTTTTTTTTTTTGTCAAATTGACCGTTTTTTCTTTCAAATTTTGTCACCCAAACTCAATTGATCCTCATAAATGATATGGAGCGTGTCTTCCCCGTGATCTGGGTGTCCCGGGTTCGAGTCCCAGTTCTGGCATGGTTGTTCTGCGTTCTGTCTGTGAGATGTATGAATATAGCCCCTTGTAAAAAAGGGTTGTGCAGGCAATTGTGTGTGTCACCTTCATATGAGCTTGAAGTCAGACTTCTGCCCTTTGGGTGCTCAGGAGTCTTTACCCTCAGAAGCTTCTGCCCCAGCTTTCCGTGGAAACACGGACACGACATCATCATCAACTGTTCCCAACCCTATAGAAAAAAGCATTCGCCACTAAATGTGGAGAATCTCCGCTGTTCAAAACTCCAAGAGTTCGAAAAATCATTTTTGGAAAATGTCCGCCAGTCTGTCTGTGATAAAAGCAGCTCAAAAACCTCTGAGTTAGATTATTGAAATTTTGTATACAGTCTCTCCTCAAATTTGCCGATACTTATTAAATTATGAATAAAATTTGTTCAGAAAAAGTATGTTGTCAGGCTGTTCGCATATAAGTTAAAATGATATTTATAAAAAGAAGAAAACTACATAGATAAAATTATATTTACTATTTTAATATCTATACTACAGACACATGCTAAATTTTTCGCCAAATTCAACTACAGATTGACTTTCTGTACTTTCGGAAACATACGGGGCAATTGCAGCGGGTAGAATCGAACTCGCAAAGTTGAGGTTTGTAGCCGTGTAACGAAACCACAAGAAAATAGTGAGCACGCGTATTCCGAGTTTGTCATCTGGCTTATACGCTTCACCAAACATATAACGCGGTAATTCAAAAACGCAGTGACTTAAATATATATATATGAAATTTGATATATTATTTTGAGAGTACAAGTATAGTTATGGGTCAGCAAAAATTTGATTTCCAGGTGCTATGAACCCCATGCCAAGGATTAATCGCCAAGTATTTCTCCGAGGATGATTCGATATATTCAGTAAAAATGCTAAATTCACTCAGAAGATTATTAGGTTGTTCGGAAAGTAATTTCGTTTTTTCCTGACAAAGGATTTAATTACATTTTTCGCACCCAATTTCATACTTAAACCGCAAAATCATTTTATGTTTTAAGAGCTGATATAGCAAGGCTTGAGTGTGAAAAAGTGCAGCTGATTCTTCGCAGTAGTTTTTGGATGGTGCCCTTTTAAATATGGAGAGCAATAAACAGCATTTTCGTCATTTTTTTCTTTTTTGCTATAAAAGGTAAAAATGCTGTCAAGCCAAAAATAAATTAGCCAATATGTGTGGAGAAAATGTGTTAACAGTACATCAGTACCAGAACTGATTTGCAAAATTTTTCCTTCAAATGAGGAGGCCAAAAACCACCTCGATCAGTTTTTTTTTACAGCAAAGACCAAAACTTTTATGAGCGTGTAATCATGTTACTACCAAAAATATGGCAAAAGGTATTAGACCAGAATGGCAATTTTATAATTTAATAAATAATTTATTCATTAAACGAAAATTTCTTTTCATTTTGACAAAAAAATACGAAATGACTTTCCGAACAACCCAATAACATTTCGTAACTATATGCCAGTGCTATGCTAAAAGATTTCTACCTTAATAAGTTTATTTGAGAGTATGAGAGAAATTTTTCAGAGACCAATCCTACTGGTAATATTATAGAAATTAAAATAATTACAAATGTCAAAACGTTTTGAGATGTTCAGTAAACTCGAAGTTGATCTATGTAATCCAATTGAGATTATCAATAAATTCGAGGGTCAAGGAGTTAATATGTAATTCTAAACGAGAAAATGTTTAAATTCGCCATTATGTGAAAAAGTGATTCCTCTAATTTTAACTAATATGTTCACTACTTTGACTAATAATGAAAAAAAAATAGATTTTAGAAATGCCGCCAAATAAGGAGATGGTTATGTATTTACGGTTTCCGTTTGTTAACTAGTAAAGTTAGTTAAACCAATGAGGTGAAAGAAATAACGTTGTTGATTTATTTTCACAGTATTGGAACATCAAACCGTCTACTCATCTTACAGTCCACTCAAGATGACAGGCTTAAGGTATCCGATTACTTTAAAAACAATGTTATTGATCACATAAGAGATTTTTTTTTTAAATCTTATTATTTCTTGTAGTTCAGACTTTTCTCTTCCCAAAATAGTTTATCCTTTCTAAAAAAAAAAAACAGTTTTGCCTACTTTTTACCCAGGATCACATATTTTTCAACTAAAATTTGCCTTCAGTTTTTTCAAAACTTTAATTCTCATAAAAATCTCCACCCTTCACATGATATTCCCAAAACTAATAGAGGTATTTACATAAAAAGTTCAGTGAGTATTTTAAATTATGAAAGAATAGGGGGCAAATGAATGAACCAAAATTTTTATTGTTGGTGACTTGCTTTTTCATTTATAGGTGTTTTTAGAAAAATTAAGCTGCAAATTTATGGTAAAAATGTATATTTGTGCATATTTTTACCCATAACTTCTTTGCATCTCAAAATGTTTCTTAGATTTTGGTTCATTTCATTCATCATTATATTCTGTAACTTGTGTACAAAGAAAAATAGGACTGATTCATTACAATTTTATGTAGAGTGTTAACCATTTTGGTTAAATGTCATTAAAATTTACTATACATTTCCCCATTTCTCTAATTATTTTATATTTTAAAAGAATTGTTTTTATATTTAGAGTGTTTATTATTGACAATACATCTAAAAACAATAAATAGTTTCTAAAAAATCCAATTTTTCAAAATTTTTCTTTCGAACGCAGGCGTCGGATACCTTAAAACGGAGGGGAGGTAATAGTAGTAGTGGTTTACCCCAAACTTTTTTTCTTTAATAAAGGTATTATCCTAGAAAATATTTTGGAAGGCATTGGCGTACAATACTTGCGAAATATTAATCTTTGGCGTGAATTTAGCATTTTTACTGGATTTTTCGTGTCGTCTTTGGTGATTTTTTAGGAGATTCATCTCTTGCATGCAATTAATAGTATTCAAAAACCGTATTTGCAATTTAGACACTTATTCCCCAATCGATTAAAACAAATATTTCACACAGAACTTCAATTGTAGTTACAAAATGCCATACCGAATTTCTTGTATTTAAATCATTGAATTTTTGAATCATCCCATTTGCATGTTTCTGAAAGAATGGACAGATAGAAAATCAATTCATAGATAGATTTTACTGAAAATTTGACAGATAGAATTCATCAGATTTGTTAAATCTGTACATTAATTCTTATTCAAATGAATAACTCTTCGTTTTGTAGTGTAATCGTGTTAATTTACATTTATACAGTTGGTTAGAGGGATTTATTCTGAACAGTTTTACTCAAAATATGATAGAAGTCCGAAATATTTTTCCTCAATATCGTATACGAAATTTCGTCGGATTAGATCAAAGTGTTTTTGAGTTATCGTTGTCACAGGCATACATACATATAGACATTTTCTGAAAATGTGTTTTTCTAAATCGGAGAAGCCTAAAGTGAGCAAATTTGTCAAAATCTAAGTTCGAATTTTTTTTTTGTTTAGGAATTACAATAATTTCAATATATAATTTAACAATATAAGCTACGTAAAAAGAAATACAATAGAATCAATATTACAGCAAATTGAAAAAGAATCCGGCCTGAATACTTTTTTCAGGGTCACCCTCAGGCAAGGATTCAAAATAAAGAATTTTTTCTGTGAGGAATCAGACAATGTCCAACAGTATTGGCCCCTCGTGACCAGAAAATTAAGGCAAAAGAGACAAAAATTTTAACAGCAAAAAACACAAAAATAAATCAACATTAAAAACACCCCCAAATAAAGAAAAATATATAAAATAAAAGTACATAAGAAAATTTTAAAGTAATAATTTTAAATTTTAAACTTGTTCGTACCTGAAATAATTTTTAGTTTCATTTCCGTAATTCTGCAGTTTTGTTTACTTAATTAAATTTGGATTGGTTTTATAAATAAGTTTTATTTCCTTCTTATCAACTTTTTTTGATTTAATTTCGATTTCGACCTAATTAGTTTCGATTTAATTTTTGTTGACTCGGGAAATTAGTTTTAACTATTTTAATTCTTTTATGGTATATACATATATATATATATATATATATACACATATAATTAACAAAATAAGCCAAGCTAAAAGGGACACAACGGAATCAAAAATAAAAACAATAGAAAAAGAATACGGCCTGAAAACTTCGTCACGGTCCACTTC
>JAPMOQ010006674.1:232539-242622 GCA_026543055.1 Argiope trifasciata
TAGACATAGAATAATTTTAGAATAATAGATATAGAATAATTTTAGAATATAGATATAGAATAATTTTAGAATATAGACATAGAATAATTTTAGAATATAGATATAGAATAATTTTAGAATATAGATATAGAATAAATTTCTATGGATCATACACAAACAAAAACACATTTTTTTAATAATAAAAAAGTTTTAACGAAAATTTTAAAAAATTAATGCCTATTAATTAAAAAATTGAAATGTTGTCTCATGTTAAATGTTTTAATATACAAAAAAAACCTGCACATTTATATATGTTAAAAAAATGGTCAATACTGAGATTAATCTTTCCTTCCTGGTCCCTAGACGCTTTTCTCTTCTATCATCTTTTCCCATTTCGAGAAGAAATCTTATGAGCAGTGATTATTTTCAAAAGTGTGTCAAGATGAATATCCGTAATTCTGCAATTCACAGAAAATTTATTTCCTTTCAATATGTACCATTGGGAGTCTATTATTTCATAAAATTTTCTTGGTTTGCTAAAACTTTGAATAAAAAAACACAATTCTGTCTGCGACCGAAACTGATATTTATAAAGCTAAATCTATCAATTCCATTCATTTAAGTCAATCAACGGTTACGTCGAGGAAGATCAGTTTTGATTGATGGATTCCTTAACATCTCAAAATATTTTTTGACGATTAGAGTGCTTTTTCTTCTTTCGCTTGGTATACACTCAAAAAAAATTTTCAATATAGATTTTTTTTTAAAATCATTTTCATCTCTTTTTTTGTAGAAAGTGTAGTTAAAGATCGCAAATATTAACCACTTGTCTGATTATCCCGAATTGTGTTCGCATATATTGCAGTAAATTATTATCCCAGGAAAACTCAGGCGAAGCAGAATTTGTCGGTACGATTTGTTTTATCACGGTTTTACTCGGCCTGAAGGAAATGAAAGGAAATAGTCAGCTTTGATTGGCAGTTTGTCAAGTTTGGTTCCGCGGTTCTTTTGGCGGGACTGGTCACGTGTTTCCCCTATCATGTACTATATGTCTGCTTGTGGATTAGTAATGTATAAAAAAGGATAGTTGCATTGAATAAAAAGTAAAATAATGGTGAAGATTCAAGATAACGAAAGCGATGATTTTTCAGATAGTTATTCCTGTTACTGAAAAAGAAAATGTCACAGCCAACGAGACAGTGTACTCTGTATTACCGTAAAAGAGATTCTGGTGTTACCAGATAGATACCAGTGAACAGAATGTCGAGTATCATTTTGTGTTGTCCCTTGTTTTAAAATTATCTTGCAAAGATTAATATTTAACATTTTTTCATTCGCCCGAGATAACTCGGCATAGGAAACTAATATTAAAACTAAATGTTTTTACTCCCATAAAAATTTAAGAGTTGAACTTAAAACCTACATATTTTGTTTCGTTTCGTTTCCTTGTATTTAATAATAAAATGTAAAAAAATGTGATGATTTTTTGCAATTTTTTTCAAAAATCTTTGTAAGAGAAGCGGTTAACAGAATTGATTGATCTTTTTGATTAAACTATTTGGTACATGAAAAAAAAACCAAAACTTAGATGGATTGTATACTTAAAAAATATAAATAAACAAATAAAAACATGAAAATTATTGAAGTGATAGATTTGAGAATCCCACTCAAGAGCAAGATGACACGAAATTGAATTTTAAGGAGGGAATGATCCATCCAGATCTACAGAGCCAGTTAAGAGGAAGAAGAAGTCACTGAATTATTATATATTTTGTATTGCTAATTTATTTATTATCAGATGTCTTTTGCACAAGAATAATGGTTGCTAAGATTTTCTATCTTTTTGAAAAAGGTCAACCTTTTACTAAAACTTATTTAATATGGGAAACTAAACCAGATCATCCACAATGGAAGCAATACTAGAATTAGAGACCAGCAGTGGTCTGGTGGTAAGATCTCGGTAGCGGAACCGAAGGGTTTCAGATTCAATACCCGATTCCACCAAAAAATAGTTACACAAGAGTTGCACGTTAAATCTGCAGGGCCAAATGTCCTGGAGATGTAATATGTGGAGACATTAGCTTAGGCGTCATCCTCGTCACTTGACTGCGGTTCTTTTAAATGTGATTCCCTTAAACTAAAACTAATAAATATTTTGTTATTTCAATTCCTTGGGGTCTCCGTCATCTGTTCTAACAGAGATTGAATTAAATTAACTAAATAAATGTGTAGCTTTTAAACTTGAAGAACAGAAAAAACTCCCTCAAAATTGTATTACTTCAGCGCTTCTTTAAGGCTTATTCAGTTCGAACTGGATTATTAAATAGATAAAATAAGCGATTGTCTTTTTTTTTTTTAAATTTAATTTTATGCTTTCATTTCATTGAACTTACCATCGATTTTATTCTCGTTCAAATCAAGTGTTTTTCAAAGGCTGCAGTGGCACGGTAGTAAGGTCAGCTCCCGTAAACCGTAGGGTTTCAGGTTCGAGACCCGATTCTACCGCAGAACCGACGTTTCAAGGGGCCTGTTGCATGTTAAATCACTCAAGGTCAAACGTCCTCCTTCTGAAGTGGTGTGGTGTGGAGAAAAAGCGCCAGCTCAGGTGTCATCTTCGTCATCTGACCGTGATTGAAAATTACGATGTTTATCCCAAAATAGCCCTAGTGTCAGGCGACCACAGCAAATCCTGTCGATACTGCTACGTTCAGTGGTGGCGGGGTGGTCGGCTGTATGCAAGAAGAAGTGCTGTTTTAAAATCGGAACATTAATATAATTAAACTAAATTAAACAAAAACTAGAATGAAAGGCGTAGCAATGATGAAAAGCATTTGAGATTCATCTCAGCAATCAAATATATTATAAAAACAATTAAAATATTTTGATGATTCATTAAAGTTTTTTAAAAAAATGGGAGAAAAAAATTATATCATAGGAAAGATAAGATGATTCAAAAATCATTTTTGAATTACAGTATTTTAAGAAGCTATCACGTGAAAAAAAAAATCTAAAATTTGGGTTAATTTTTAAAGGGTAAAATTCTAACTAACCCCTGATCCTATGACTATCCCTCATCTGCGTATTCATAAAATGGTCCTTATTGCTAAAAGCGAAATCATAAATATTTCTGAATATCTGACTCGGTCTTAGAATAATTTCTAGGAAACGATTTTCTTCGTTTGAACCGTTTTAGGATAATAATCGAATTCTTTTACATGTTCAAGTAATAATAGGATAATTATTCTAGCCGATTCACGTGTTAAATTTGTGGAAAAAAGAACACAGAGATGCACATTTCTATTCTCCAAATTATATATTATTATAATCATTTTATCAAGTACATTAGATCTAGATCAAACAGTCTGACCAGTAGAGACTCAAAACAGAGGTATACAAACATTCAACTTTGTATTAATAAAGATTGACAAACTTAAATGAAAAATGTTAACTACTTTATAAAAATTAAGTTGGAGCTTTACATAGAGCATCTTTGAAAGAATCTAGATTCACAAGAAGGTATAAAATGGTAAAATTTGGCAACTACTGTTCTAATTTTACGGAATTTACTACTATTTCTGTACTAATTTTACAAAAAGTAACAAAATCAGGCAAAATTCAGAGGTAGAATAGTAAACCATAGAAAGAATCAAATAGAATATTTAAAGCATCAGAATTTTCTCTATAACATCTCGGGGCGTGGTGGCTTAGTGGTAAGGTTTCGAAACCGGAGGACTTCAGGTTCGAGACTCAATTCCACTGAAGAACCGTCGTGTAAAGGTGTCTCTTGCACGTTAAATATGTCAGGCCAAACGTCCTCCCGCTTGTGTGGCGTGGCGTGGATAGGGGAATGCCAGTTCAAGTGTCGTCCTCGTCATCTGCCTGCGATTCAAACTGACGAGTCCGTCCCAAAATAGCCCTAGTGTTGCTTTACAAAGGAACGTTAATATAACTAAACTAAACTCTCTATAACATCGTCTCAAATGCTTTGTACAGTGCCCGGATAATTATTTCATTTCCTATCGCAGTGTTTATAATAATAATTTTTATTATGAATAAAATATGCAAAGACAACACGTTGGAATCATCAAAAAATTCGAACTGGCAATTTTGATGAATCTTTAATTTCCAAACCTTCCTGATGTCGAAAAACACATTTCGAAATTATATCTGTCTGTATTTGAGCTCGATAATTCAAAAACATTGTGAACTCGACGATTGAAATTTGGTTTATGAGCTTTACACCAAATTTTTAGATTTCTACCCAATTGTGAATAAAATCCACTCAGAGAAAAGCTACTGCAGTCCAAAAATAAATGAATACGATAGCTAGAAAACAAAGAGAACTAGTTGGATAAAATTTTGTATACTGATTTAATATATAAGGTGTAGACACCTATCAAATTTTAGCTTAAATTCATGAAAAAGTTAATCATCCGGCGGTCTCTAATCTCACAAACAAATTCACATAATGACTGAAAAATGTATTGACTTAAATATATACAATTAATATGTGATTTTGTGACTATAATTGCAGTTTTGTGTCCAATCTTTATTGAAATCAATTGTAAAGAACACGTCTGAAACCCAAATTCGATTTTTTTGGATGCTATCAATTGCATGCCAGAGTTTAATCGCCAAAACACTAGCCAAAGATGACATGACAAATTTAATAAAAATGCTGAATCCTCGCGAAAGGTTAATATTTCGTAACTATTATATGCAAAGCTAGCCAAGGCGTTAGCTGCCTTACAAAAGGTCAAGAAGGGGGTATAATACCTTTACTAGAGATTACGCAAGAAAGATGTTCTATCTGAAATTTTTTTTATTTCAGTCAATCGGAAAAACCAAGCCAAAGAAACGCATTCTGCGTTCTTCTGGTTAGCCTCATGTAAGGGAATAATCGACAAATGTGTACATTAATTAGCTCTTTTGTAGATATTTATCGCCAACAGCATAGGTTAATAATGCATAAGTACATTTATTTCAACGTATGCGAGATAGTTTCAAGGGGAAAACTACTGGTTTGCAAATACATCCAATAAAAATGTTCCTCGTGTAATCATGTTCTTTCAACACATGACTATACCACGAATAAATTACATGGAAAACTCGAAAAGTAATGCAATGCGGAGAAATTAGTTACACAATAAACAGATCGCCAATAATCGCAATAATTTTCTGCGAAAGGATACCATTTATATTCGAAACTGTTGCCTAACTACAACAATAAAATAGAAAGATCGCTACTTTTTGTTTGTTGCCGTCCTTGAGTTGGGTAAAAAGTGTGTGATGAATCTGCAAGAACTGATTAGCATTTCATTTGCCGCTTTTCGGATTTAAAATCATTGATAAAATCTTCTCGCAGACAAAACCTGTTGCTTTTCTTCTGCGTAGAAATATAAGTAAATAAAGGTTGTATTCTTACTTTATCCTTTTTAGAACCAGTTTCCATTACATATATATATATATATATTAGCAGTTACCCGAGAATCTGTTCGAGTGGAAATTTTGATGTATATGTACGAAAACTATCAAATAATGACAAATTTTAAAAAAATTAAATCTAACCTAAAAACAATACATTTAAAAGAATAAACATGTACGAAAAATGTATAACATAAATACAATTTAAAAACAAAAACACACAACTAACGTAAAAACAATTTATTTAGATTTTAAATCCAAAATAAAATAAAACAGCAAATCAAGTCTGTATTTCTTTAAAATCAGGTCAAAATCATTTTATTTATTGATCGAGACTGCATTACCTATAACAGTATTATACACATAATTTTTAAACTTTTAATTTGAAGGAAAACGCAATTGTCAACAATCACGCGCGAACTTTCTACGCCAGTTGGCGTAACGCACATGTCTGACTTTTTTTACGCTAGTTGGAGTAATGCAATGCAAATTAGAATTTTTTTTATTTATTTTATTTTTTTCTTTTAATTTAAAAGTACTTCAGAACTAATCCAAAAAATCGATTAATTAACAACATTTGATTTTAAATACATCAAACAAAAAGAAAATTAATAGAATCATTTGAAATAATCGGTCAAAAGTTGGGAAAAAAATCTTTAGCCTTACTTATCTTTGGCTTTATTTGGCCTCAGCTTTTTGGCTCTAACGTTAGTTTTTAATGAATAAAAAATGAAACACTCAATGAGCCAGAATAAAAAGTATCCTATGCTCAATTCCTGACTCTAATCTATCTTTGTGCTAAATTTCATCCAATTCTGCTCAGCTGTTCTGTCGTGATTAAGTAAAAAACATCCACCCATCCATCCAAACTTTCACATTTATAATATTAGTATAGATATATATTTGCTACCTTTGATAATATTTCAAACAAAAATTAATAATGAGAAACCAAATTTTATTTAAATAAATGATAATTAACAGAGCACCCTTATTTTATTTCATTTTACTAGAAATTGAATAGAACTCTGCTACTCTCATTTAACATTTGTTTTTACTTTCTAGTAAAAACAAAACAAAAACTACTTTTTTACATTGTACACAAAAAGTATATCTAACATAAAAGAATTCGAACTCGAGATTTTGATGAAACACAATGTTTTTGGACCTCCCTGAATTCAAAAAAAGAAAAAAAATATTTTTGGAAAATGTCTGTCTACGATAAAGACAACTCAAAAACGATTTTAGCTAGATGACTAAAATTTGGTATACAGTCTTCAGACAAAATTTGGAAATTTTCCATCAAATTTTGAGAAAAACCTGTTCAGAGGAATGAAATCGGTCCTGGCCATCTGTACAAATATAAATTACCATGATAATAACAAAACGAAGACAGCTGGAAAGATAAAATTCTGTACATAGATTTAACACCTTTAGTGTACTCGCATATCAAATTTTGAAACACAATCCAACAACGAGATGTCTGTTTGTAAGTTAGTACTTTGAAAAACCTGTAAACGCATAATTAATAAACGAAATGACTTAAATGTATAAAAAATGGTATCTTATTTTGTGACTACAGTTTCAGTTTTGTCCCAAATCCTTGTTTCAAATCGATTGATAAAAACGTGTCTAAAACACAAATTCAATTATTGGATGCCGTTAATCGCTTACCAGGAGTTAAACGCCAAAAACAATCCCTTGCGAAGACAGATATGAAAGAATCATATCTGGCTTAATTAAATTCTAAATTGTTGCCGAAAGTTAATATTTCACAAGTATTGTACATCAATGCCTTGTAAAGCGTTCTAAGGAATGACACCTTTAAAAAGAGTATGCGAGAAAGTTTCTGGTAAGCCACTCCCAATAGTTACATTTTGTAAATCACTTTGTTCACTAGTTATTAGAGAGATAGCTATACTTCCTGAGGATGGAGGTTTTTTTTAAAAAATTTAACATGAATCTTTAAGTTTTATTTAAGACTAGACGCCTTTGGCGACCAGCTGGTTCGCCAAGAGTAATGGGGTCTAAGATTTTCAATTAAATACTTATGTACCTTGCTCTCTTTATAATTTCTCTGCCAGATATACTTAAACTTCGAAAGTCACGTAACACCGATTTACTAAATTAATGATAAAGATGTTGCAAACGATCATAGAAACCTTTGTCTTGTATTTCTTTTTTAGAAAACATAACATTTAATATTTATTTAATTTCATCCAATCACGTGGTGAATGTAAAATTTTTTTTCGATTAAATTTGCAGTCATAGTTAATTTATTTTTTAATTTGAACTTCTGTCAGTATGATTTCAACAGTTTAATAAAAGCTATTTTTTTCTCTTTGCTCAATTCATTATTTATTTTAGAAAATGTCACATTTTATATTTCTTTTATTTTATCCAGTCACGTGCTAAAAGTTGCATTTCTTTAGATTTAATTTGTAATGATAGTTGTTTTTTTTTAGTTTGAACTTCCATCAATAAGATGGCAACATGCTGATAAAACCTAATTTTTCCCCCTCGTGCAGATTAAATTTTATTGTTTTGTCCGAAATATATTGTTGAAAACATGGTTAAAATATTTCTTTAAAAATTCTTTAAAAATAGAAGTTTACGTTATAAATTTTAAAAAACTGATACCGTTTGAAAGCTAATTTTTTTAATCTTTAATTTGATGTAAAAGTCATGTTTGTGCGATAATATTTTCGGAAGTTATAGCGAAAAATCGTCGAAATTCGCTTAAATTTTAATTAATTCAAATTCCAATTAAAAATTCGAAAAAAGGTCTCCGAGGTGCACATTCCCAACCTCCAAGGTATACATGTACCAAATTTGGTAGCTGTAGGTCCAACGGTCTGGTCTGTAGAGCGCCAACACACACACACATTGAGCTTTATTATAAGTATAGATATACTAGCCACGTACCGAATGGCATCTGTACAATTCAATGCGTTTTTGAATTATTTTATGTGTGCCAAAAATGTGCTTTTCTAACTCTAAATATAGGTCTAACTAGGGAGAGTAGTCTCCCCGAAACCTTCTCACATTTCTCCATTAATCGACTTTCTCTACACGACAGAGAACGTCTTGCTTAGAGATGGCGTACAATAATTACAAGATGTTAACTTTTGGCATATGTTTAGCATTTTTACTGAATCTATCGTGATATCCTTGGCGAGATTTTCGGCAACTAATCTCTTGTATGCCACTAATAGCAGCTGAAAATTGAATTTATGCTTTAGAAGCATTTTTCTCAGTTGATTGAGACAAAGATTTGACACAAAATTGCACTTGTAGCCACATATTCCCATACTTACTTTAATGTATTTAAGTCACTGCATTTTTAAATTATAGCTTTACTATGTTTCTGAAAGAACAGACCGACAGACAGTCAAGCTATTGTTGGTTTTGTCTCAAATTTTAACAAATGTTCATAGTATACATGCTAAATATGTGTACCTAGTCTTACTTATCTATTCCTCTTTGTTTGGCAGTTATCGTATTAACTTATATTCAAACAGATGGACTGATGGAATTTCTCTGAACCGATTTTACAAAAAATTCGACAAAAATCTGCATTAATTTGATTTAAAGGCCTTATGCCAGATTTCAGCCGTCTAACTCAAAGCTTTTTCAAATTAGCTTTGTCAAAGACAGACGGACATTTTCAGAAATGTGTCTTTTGGACTTAAGGAGGTCCAAAGCGTGAAGATTCGTTTGAGCTTGAATTTTTTTTTACTCAGAATTTGACAGAAATCTGCAGATTTGATTTAAAGACCTAATGCTAGATTTCAGTCGTCTAACTCAAAACTTTTTCGAGTTAGCTTTGTCACAGACAGACAGACAAAAGATACATTTCTGGGCATTTTGCAGAAATGTATCTTTTGAACTGAAGAAGATCCAAAAGTGGAAACTCGTTCGAGTTTGAATTTTTTTTACTATTACCATAGCAAAAACAAAAGGAAAATTTTAAAAACGTAATTGTCGAGGTTAAATATTTTTTGAAGATTACATCACTCTTTTTTTCTTTTTTCAGACTTCTCAGATTTTAAAAAAAGAAGACTAGAAACAAAAGATATAATTAAAATTTTCAAAAATATTACTTTTTAATAGAAACTTCTTCTCAACGATCGCTAATCAAACTTTCTTTCTTAAATATTATGAAACTTTGGAAATCAGTGACGCAACGTCTGTGGCTGAAATATTGTTGCGAAACCTTTTTCCAACCCAAGAAAAATAATGGCTAGTGATAAAATTTAAGAAAACTTTGCTGTTTAATTTTTGCTTCCATTGTTTGGGCAACCACTAAATCAATTTCCCTCCTTTTCTGCATTCACACCACAGTTTCACGCTCGGGGTCTCTTTAACATGCTGTCGCAAAAATTAGGCAAAAGCCACCGCCTTTGGTCGATATTCACCCTTGAGGTGCAATAAAGCCATTCAAGGAATCGATGGATGCCCACAAGTCAGGGTGGTAAGGCAGGGAAGGAGGACACATCGAATTATCGCCATCGATTTTGGGTCTATCTCTTTGCCCTCCTGTCTTTCTAAGGGGGGGGGGTAAGCCCTTCCATGGAACCACAGCCCCTGGGAACGGTGGAAAACTTTCCTGTAAGAAGGGTTGAGGTTATCGGATAGTACTGGCTTGCTCAAGGCCAGTCACTGGCGAGATTATAAGATCGG
>JAPMOQ010006674.1:247622-262245 GCA_026543055.1 Argiope trifasciata
TTTTTTATCGTGTATCAAAAGTAGTGAATTTATGTGAAAGTAAAAAATGAAAATTTGAGGAAGATTATTCCTTTAGATCTTTTTTATTTCTTTAGATTCTTTCTTTAAAAGATTAGTAGGGTTTTTAATTTATTTACGGAACTGACGTATATAGTTTTGCAAAGAGAAATATATATTTAAATATATGTGAAATAAAATATATATGAAAAAACATATCTGTTTAAAATATATATTTAAAAAAATTTCTTAAATTCATATATAATATATAAAAAAGATTTCTAAAATAGTATAATACAGAACGATAATTTCGTTGTTGATTAAAATGAGAATATCGTTTGAAGAAAATGATTGATAAAAAATTTCATTAAATGAAAAAATTTACCAAGCGATTTTTTAATTACCTTCGAAATGTGAGTTTTTAATGAGAATGAGCTATCGCAAAACCTGTAAATAATAACAATAAAAAAAAACTCATTCATCGATACCTTTAAAAATTAGAATTCCTTTAATGAAATATGAAAAAAAATTAAACTATTTAAAAAATATTTCTTTTTTTTATTTAATTAAAAAAGGAAACATTACATTCCAAAAAAAACCTTTATTTTCACTAAAAGATTTTTTTCAACTGAGCTCTATAGTTTTGTTACAATACATTTACATTTTTTTTAAATCGTTTTTATTCATATACGGAAAAAAAATTCAGTTCATACAAAAAAAATGAATTATTATTTACGTACATGACAAAAAGAACAACATATTTTTAAGATACAAAAAAAATTAAACGATTTTTTAAAAAATATACAATTATTCTGTTTACTTAAGAAAAATATTACATTCAAACTAACTTCACTTTCACTAAAATACTTTTCCACTGAACTATAATTTTACTAGACATTTACATAAGTTTTTAATGTGTCTTATTTAATGAAATAAATAAATATATTTTTAGAATTCATATGTAAAAAAAGAATTATTATTCGCGTACGTGACAAAAAGAATTACATATTTTTACAATACAAAACAAAACAATTTATTCTTTTGTATTATTTATGAGAGCAATTGGAAGAAAATTTATTCATTGTTTTGGATTTCGATAATTTACAAGCTTTATTTAACTATTTATGCATTTCCTATTTATTTATTAAGGATAATTTTATTATTAGTTCTTGTCCGAATCAATGTCAATATAAGAAACAAGAAATTTATACCATTTGAAGCTAGAATTCACGGTAAAATGAATTATTTCTTTCCATCTATAATCGTCGAGTCTGTGCTTTCAGAAATAATGTATTCAAGTGTTGGTATTTAGCCTTGAATCAAATTTATAACATTATTTAAAGGAATTACTCTTTAATGAATTAATAGTTTCTTACTATTGTGTTTATATGAAAATCATCCTACCAATATTACAATAAATTAAATTATAATACAAAAAATATAATAATATGTAAAGCTGTTTACAATATGTAAAACAGTTGAGGACTTAAACTCGGCAAAGATGAAGCCTTTTTAGGTCTTTTAAAAGCCTGTAAGTAAAGCAAATCTTGAGATCCCCTTTTCCCTTCAAATTTTCAAATTAGTTGTTTTATCCATTTTAATTTAGTTTTAGTAGTTTTAAATAGTAAAATTCGACAAACTGAAATTATATAATATTTAATTGAACCTCTTTACAAAGTTGATTTCAGCACATCTCATATAAAAAAAATATGCGCAGCTGAAATTTCAAAGTAATTAAATAAAATATCGAAGAAAAGCCAACAATTAAAAAAAAGGTGGCTAAGCTTTTTATAACACAATATAAATAATATTTAATAACAGCATAGGACCTTTTTCAAGTTAGGGATATTTAGGCATCTTTAAAAGAATATCGTAAACATTAGGGACTTTTATCCCTTCTCTAGGATAGTAAGAAAATTTTTAAGTGATCAGTTTTATACAGCGGCTGTAGAATTAATTAAATCAAAAGGGGGAATAGGATCAGGAACTAAGAGAAAGTTTTAGAATAAAGTTATATGAGCTAAATTAAATTAAAAATTTAGAAATTAAGATTTAAATTATATTAAGAGATGTCATTTATACATCGTATAAAATGAAGTCTCCTGAAAGCGTCTGTATGTTGGAACCACAAAATCTAGATAAATAGGAAACAAATATTGGAGATATTAATACCATTTTGTAGTGCATTTATTGGGGAAGGTTTTAGTACATTAAAGTAATATAAAAATTTAAAAAGGAGTTTTAAAATTGTGATTTTATTTATACTGCGCATGCGCGAAAATCTGAAACTGCGCATGGGGAGATAGCAAGAGCTGTGGTATGCATATGCGATGCATTTCTTAGTTTAATCTTGATTTTAAAAAAGCGATTTAAATATCATCATGTTCAAAAGAAGGAAATCCAACCTTGGTCGAAACACATTAAATGTTAAAAAGCTCTGTTTCTTGCTCGATAAGGAAAATGCAGAGAAAAGAAACGTTAGGTTAGCAAATATAGGGAAAAAATGTCCACACTTAGGAAACGAGAGTCTTTTGATGAGCGAAATAACCGTTTTGCTGGGGCTTTATAAGCCAGAAAACATCTTCAAGACTGAATGATAACTTTTAGTCTTGTGGTCATGTTATTTGGCTAAGAACCATGAGACCGTGAGTTCGATTCTAGCCATCACCAATCACAAAAGCTCAAAGAGCATGTTTTAAGTTGCACTCCAAAATAAAATCATTAGAGCTATGAATTAAAGCAGCACTTCCTATTGCAAAATAACCGTTATTGCATGGGAAGCGAAATGTAATTTTAAAATTATATGAAATACGATTTTTCTTCATATGGCCATTGCGAAAATATACGTTTCTTCTTCTTTTCTCATATGCATAATGCAGAAAAAGTATAGAGGCGTCAAAAAATTCGAATTTGGAATTCAGTCGAATTTCCACATTTTAGATTCCTATGAGTAAGAAAAATACATTTTGTGGATACTCCTCTCTGCCTTTGACAAAGATAACTCAAATGTATGGTAAATGTAACTCGGTTGTATCTTTATACCAAATTTGAAGACATCTGTCAAATTTTTTCAGAGGAAATCGTCTGCCAGGATCAATAATTAAATCTTAACTGGGGAGGTGAAATTTTAGGGCTTAACTGAAGATATGCGGTTTATGCATTTCATTTACACTCAAATTAAATTTTCTTATGAATGCGTTAGTACGAAAAACTGCAAATATATTTTGCAGATATTTTTCTTGTTATAAAGATAGGTTTCCAAAATTTTTCAAAATATCTTGTTATTGTTATTGGAAAAAAAAGTAAATTCGTTAGAGCATACATTTTCTTCTTAAATTAAATGTCACAATAAATAATATACTTCAAAAATTATAATACTTTATACTTTTAAATCATACATATATTTCCAGTATATAAAGGTATATAGAAAAAAATATAATGTGAAATTCAACAATTATATGCAAGAAAAAAATGAGAATGTGTACATTTTTCAAAATACATCACTAGAAAAAAATATTTATATTTGAACCCAACATATCAGAATTAGTGAAATGGGAAATTTCATCCATAAACAGCTCTGTACAATTATCCTTATCATTAAAACCCTTTCTGCTTCATTTAAAATTCTCTGAAGCACTGCTTCATAATAGGATCAGTAAATGGGATATTTCTGTGACCACTTTTAGCGCCATCTGCTAAGCCTTATTCATCACTGGAACACTAACAAGGAGTCCTGTCTTAGAGACTGCACTTCAAGAAATAATTGAATTATTTTAAAAAACATCCGTGGATAACCGGTTGAAAAAGTGCACGTGTAACGTAGGTTACGAAACAGGAAGCTAGGGGTCAATCCATTCAATTGAGCTAAAAATAGAATAGGGTTGACGGGAAGTCCATCCCCAGCGGTCTCATAGACCGCACGACTTCAGTTAAGGGTTAAACCGAATATTCAAATAAAAGTTAGCACGACAATTACTAAATCAAAAGAGCTGGGTAGATAAAATTTGGCACGCAAATTTAACAACTTTAGTGTAAATAAGTATCAAATTTTGAGCCAAATCCAACTAGGAATTGACCAATTATTAGTGTGTATTTTCAGAAACATGTAAATGCGATTACTCTAAAATTTGCGAACATGTAATGTGATCATGTGATTACTCTTATCAAATTTGGTGCAAGATTTTTTGACTACAAGTGCAGTTTTGTGACAAATTTTGATTTCAGTCGGTTAATGAAAACGGGTCTAAAAGACAAATTTGATTTTTGATTACTATTAACCGCATACCATGTTATAATCGCCAAAGAGATGGGACTCAGCTAAAATGCCAAATGTCAAAATGCAAAAATTAATATTTCGTAACTATTGTATGCCAATACCCTGTAAGGCATTCTTAGGGATGACACCTTTATGATAGTTTATGCGAAAAAGTTTTGGGAAGACCACTTCCACTGGTTAAAATATGTATACATAAACCATAATCAATGTTAGATCAATCGAATTCAAAACATTTTAAACTTAAAAAAATTTCACAAATTCATGGATAATAAATATGATTAATATTATTTCATAATTAAATAGAGGCATAGCTTACAATATTACATCATAATATATTAAGCTATATATATTACTAGCCACCTTTGGCAACCAGCTGGTTCGCCATGGGTAATGCGTTCTAAAATTTTCAATTAAATCATATATTCATTAGCCTTGAAGTAATTCCGGGCATTGATTGGCCTGAAATTAATATTTTCTTTAAGATGAGGGACGGAAAGCTCTAAAAGAGCACGTTTTCCTAATAATATTCTTTAATTTTATAAATCAGTCAGTTTTAATTATTGATTTAGAAGACTGATTGATGTAGCAACTTTTATTTAAAATAATATAAAAAATATTTTGTAAAATGTGGCTCTCAGAGCAAAGTATGAAGAAATCTAAAACTCATTATTCATAAATGCATTGTTATACTCAAGCGTTTACCCTAAATAAAGAGGGTTTGTAGAATTAATTATTTAGATATTGCAAACAATCACAGAAACCTTTGCTTTTGCATTTTTTTTTTTTTTTTTAGAAAATATCACATTTTATATTTCTTTTTTCCAGTCACGTGCTAAAAGTTGCATTTCTTTAGATTTAATTTGCGATGATAATTTTTTTATTTGAACTTCCGTCATTGTTTTATTTTGTCCAGTCACGTTCTAAAAAAACATGGTTAAAATATCTCTTTAAAAATTCGTTAAAAATAGAAGCTTAAGTCATACATTAAAACAATTATACCTTTAGAAAACTAATTTTTTAGCCTTTAAATTGATCTAAAAATCATGTTTGTGCGATAATATTTTCGGAAGTTGCAGCGGAAAAACGTCGAAATTCGCTTAAATTTTAATTAATTCAAATTCTAATTAAAAATTCGAAAAAAGGGCTCCGAGGTGCACATTCCGGACCTCCAAGGTATACATGTACCAAATTTGGTAGCTGTAGGTCCAACGGTCTGGCCTGTAGAGCGCCAACACACATACACATAGAGCTTTATTATAAGTATAGATTAAGCTATATTATTGAGTGAAAATATCGATTTTCACACAAATAATACATATTTTATACCGGAATTCTATTTAATGACCTATAAAATATTCAATTTATCAAACAACACATCCTCAACCTCAATTTAACACTAAAATGTTGAGGTTAACAAAACATGAGGCTTACGATAGAATCAAAGTGGCGGAAACGTTTCAGTTAAACAACTGAGGTTCAAATGTCATAATTGAATTTTACTTCCTGAAAGGTGAAGGTATGAATAATTCGGGAGGGTCCACGTTGTCCACACCTTCACACCCCTCTTCTCCGGGGTGTCTTGAATTGATTAATCGTAATGCGTCAGAATTCGACACGTTTCAAATAATTAATTTCAAATTTGTTATGCGACGTTACAGGGTGTTCCAGGATAAAACGATAAAGAATTGCACTTTGATAGTTCTTATTCTTTTCGGCGATCGCGGCTGCAGTAAGGCGTGTGATTAAATTATAAATGTTTTCGAATGGAATCTTAAAGACCTTGCTATTCAGAAATAATATATTACTGCAAAATGTAATAATAATATGAAATAAGCAATAGCCACAATTTTTCTGTATGTCTTTTGAATGTTTTTTTTCTTTTTAAAAAATAAATAATTTAAATAATTAATTGACATAATAAATTGAAATTAAAACCTCAAACGAGTCATGCATATACTTTTAATTGATTAAATCGTTATTATTGTAACCCACAGGTAGTCGTAATGTTTAGAAATATGCACGGCAAATTATTCGACTTCATTTTTTTATAATCTGTTTCAGAATATATATTAGCATTATCATTAAAATAATTTATAGTTATGAGTCCAAAATTGTCGCAACCAAATGAATGAACATATCCTAGAATCTATTTTTAAAAAGCACACCTCTTAATTTTATAACTTGTAAGATTAAATCTGCTTATTTAACAAACCTTATATACCTATGCATTTTTGCAACTAGTTTAACAAAGATGTAAATGCAGTATCTTAAAAACTTATATTTGTCACTTCTTCGTCACTGCATTTCTTTAGAATCTAAGAATCGTTTTCTTTTAGGCAAGTTTTCCATCAAGACAAAAATCACACCGGGCAAGAGAAGGGAAAAGTTGATTATAAAAGTACCCAAATTGATGGGATTTATTATTGAAGCATTCATTAAATCCCCGTGCACCACAAAGTATCACACGGGGCTTACAGAAGTAAGTATTCAACAAATAACAAAAGAAAATAAGAATTAACAGTTATGAAAGATTAAGGTAAGAATAAAATAAAATAAGTTAAGAATAAGAAAAATTAAAAGGTGTCAATAATAAATTTACAAACATTTTCAAAAGCACTTCCGGAGGAAATAAGTTGATGAAAATCTGAAGGAAACTTTATATTAATGGCTTGGAGAACCAGTCTTAGGTTCTGTCTTGCTACGGTAAACTTGGAATATAGAAGAAGCTCATGTTCAACATATTCCTCGCTACTAATGTTACAATCACTGATAGATGATGGAGACAAGTTAAATTTATCTAGATAGCTTTTAAAGTTGCCATGACCAGTGAGAATTTGTATAAAAATGATGTTTTGATGTTTAATTTCTTAACAGGGGATAAGCCACCTATTTATTTAGGGATATCTACGTTTAAGCCATTAGAATAGCGTAACTTTCGAATACCTGCAGTCAAGAAGTCAGCAGAATAGCTGATTTTCAACTTGTTGAAATCTATTAAAATAATGCTTTTTTTCTCATTCTAACGAAAATAGTGCAAATCATTTACTTTTTGAATATATTAAAAAGTTCCGAATTTTTTTAAATCGCAATATGTCCACGAGATATATTGTAACCATGAAAATGATTTCCACTAACAGAAAGATCATAATCTCCACTTTTACCACGGTTAAATACAATCAGATTAATTTTGAAGTTTAGTTTAGTTATATTATCATCCCGTTTAAAGCAACACGAGGGCTATTTTGGGACGGACCTCGTAATTTTGAACCACGTTCAGATGACGAGGACGACACCTGAACTGGCACCCCCCTCTCCACACCACGCCACACCAGCGGGAGGGCATTTGGCCTGACAGATTTAACGTGCAACAGACCCCCTCACACGGCGGTGGATTCGAGTCTCGAACCTGAAACCCTCCGGCTCAGAAGCCGAGTCTTTACCACCGGGTCACCGCGGCCCATTAATTTTGAAAATTGAAACTATACCAAATGTATCTTTGATACAAATTTCATAATATCGAGTCATGGTTAGAATTGTGACCTCTCTTTTTATGCTTCAAACCACTCATTGGCTGGACATCTATCTGATCCTGAAGAATTTGCAATGATAATTTAATAAACTGTATATTTCTGTGTTTAAAAGTTTTATTTTATTTTTTACTTTCTCGTATATGCTGCGTGTGGAAAGTAGAGTAATCCTCAAAAAATTCGAACTCGAGATTTTGACAAATCTCCACTTTTCAGACCACGCCGAGTTTGAAAAACACGTTTTTGAAGATATCCATCTGTCTGAGATAAAGATAATTCAAAAATGCTTTGAACTTGATTGTTGGAATTTAGTATACGGTCTTTACATCAGTTTTATAGATTTCTATCAAATTTTGAGTAAAAATATGTTCAAAATAAATCTGTCTGTGCGGCTGTTCGATTATCAGTTAACACGATTACAAAATGAAGAGAACTAGATAAATAAAATTCTTTAAGCAAATTAGCGTAGATAACTATCAAATTTTGAGCCAAATCCAACAAAGGATTAAGAGTCATCAGTTTGAACCCTCAGAAGAGCATAATTGCGATAGCACAAAAATACAATGAATTAAATATATCAAATTAGGTATGGTCTTTTGTGATTACAAGTATTGTTGTGTGATAAATCTTTATTTATATCGATTGGCGAATCTAAAACACTAATTCGATTTTCAAATTCTATTAATAGCACACTGAGATAAAATTGCCAAAAATTCCGCCAAGGATCACAGATAGATTCAATGAAAATGCCAAATTCACGCCGTAAATTAGTATTTCTTAACTATTGTACTCCAAAATCATGCCAAGCGTTCTCTAGGATAACACCTATATTAGAGAGTATGCGAGAAAGAGTAGGAGAGACCACTTTCACTGGTTATACAAATGTCAGTCAAATGTTTTTGCTTTAAAACATATCTTTCTTTATATTTAATTCAATTTTTATAATACTTTCTTATTAAATGATCGCGAATAATTCACAAAATGTGCAATCCGACCGCAAATAAGAATTCACTCTGCACAAAGTGATCGAAGGTTTTCCAAATGTTTTGCAAAAAGCAGAACTATTTGTTAATTCATATTTTACACAATTTACTTATTATAAAATTCCTCAGAGATTTAAATCTTCCCCTTTTGTTTGAAAAGTGGCTTCACATTTCGAATGAACCCCGTTAAATCCGGCACTTTCAAGCGAACTTTAGAAGCAGCCTGTTGATTTTATTTAGTCAAAAACAAAATAAAATATCACCTGCTTTGATTTATTTAGCATCTGCATCCAACATCAAAGCAAAACTGAACTTTGTGCATGCGTTCCATCAACCTCTGCAGTTCATTTCCGAATTTCAAAAACGATCGAGCAAAAATCAGCATTCCCGGAATCTCCGGGCACTTCAAAAGCTCGTAATGGGACACCGGGACTTCCGTTTTGTTGATTTTTCTGCAATATCAATAGATGGCGCTGCTGTGAATTGAGTTGAGAGAATGAAAAGAAATGGATTCTTATTAATGGCGATCAGACTTCGCGAAAACGCCGGAGTGAATGGAACGTCAGTTTTCCCTTAGCAATGTCAGATGATTCTCCCGTGTTCCGAACGCTCCCTTTTCAGAGCGATGTTTTTGAGAACGACTTCCCGTGCCCCTTTTCAGAATTCTCCGCGTCGAGCTCTCTTTCGTCTGAAAGCCAAGTCGATTCAGATTAAAATGTGGAATCATTTTAATTATTATCGTCTGAAATATGTTGTTTGTTCGATTGATCGTAATACGGAGTGGGTGGATTTAGGAATACTTTTGTTTAAATATGTATGCACAGATGGATGAAGTATTGCGACGATTGATTTTAAATGGCTGTGATGTTTTAAGCATATTTATTGAATACTTCGAATATTACATTCATTTAATTGTTTAAGGTTATTTTAAGTAAATAACGCAACTGAAGCTTTTAAAATATTTGCGTTGAATTTTCTTTGTGAAATTATCATTCAAAGCATCGAATTGCATTAGCATTTTGGTTTTATATGGTAAATTTTGAATTAAGTTTTAAGTGAAACAACTGTATTTTGTTTCAAAATATTTTATTAATCAACATTAAAAAAAATTATCGCCTGTAATAAATAAATAAATAAATTTTTTTTTCAATTTTTCCATTTGTGATTAGAGAATTAAAATTCCATTAAAAAATCTAGTTCTATTAAATATTGTAAAATTTCCTAAAGTATTAATATAAACAAATTACTTTTTTTATGTACAAACATTTTAAGTATGAATTATAATTTTGAAAAAATAAAACAATTTAATTAAAAATTATAGCTTATTTTATAGTCTTAAGATCAATATAAAAACAGTTCAAATTAATATTCTAAGGGAAAAGACGTTTTGATATATCTGACAAGAATATTTCATTTTACGTAAATTAACGAAAAAGCAGTTTTTACTTGCTTTCTAGAAAACTATCCGTTTTCTTAAGCTTCGGACTATATATACAGCTTTCTGTAGCTTACAAAGCATCTTAAATACTTAAAAAATCAAAACAAGACTCCAAGCGTTTTAGAATTCCATCGGTTTCATTTAATCTCTTCACATAATTTACAAACTATTGCCAAATTCCAAAAGGTTTATAATTTATCATCAGCTATTAAGTAAAATAATATTAATATAATATGTTCATCAAAAATAAAAAATCGTTTGCTTTCCCTTTTAAAAATATTTTAACAGAAATAAAACTTTGTAGTAGTTATAAAATGTCTGAAAAGGAATAGTCTGTTAACAGATTATGACATTTACCAAACAAGCAATTTAAAAAAAATGTCTTATAATGCAATAATTAGCCTTTGGCCTTTTTCTTTCTTGTTTTCTTTAATTTATCGTTATTTATTTTGTACTGAAGAAAAAAAAAGGCTTTGATTCTTGAAAACCCATTTCAGATTTTTTGATGATATGTTTACATTTCTGCATAAATTGTTGGAATAATTCACGATTTCTATCCGGTAAAGTCTAGCTTTTTTTTATTGAGGAATCATATTCAAATGATGTATTTCTTAAATAAAGTTTGAATTTCTACTTTTAACAAAATTAGAGGGAAAATAAATTGTGGAATAAATTAAATTAAGTAAAAGGATATAATAAGTTATAAGTGTTGTGAAAGTAATAACTTAGTTTTGCTTTACGAAATCCCATCTAGAAATGTCATCCATAGCTTTGTAAACATAGACATTTTGAAGAATTTTTTTTCAAAAGGAATCTAAAACAGAGAAAGTAGATTTAGATAAATTAACATCTAATTTTAAAGTTACACAAGGTTCATATTAGAAAGAATCTATCACTTTCCAAAATTCTATACCACCTTAAGGACCTGTGATAGAGGATTTGACCTACAACAGCAAATTTGACATGGACCTAATTCACATTCACAATTCTTCCAACGGTAACTGTGGACGGACCGCTGGCTTTATTCATATACAAATTGTAAACATCTCTCATTCATAAGTATCAATATAGATTAGTTAGTTCTGTTGGGATGAATTAATTAGTGCAATGGATTCCATATTGCTTAGTGCAGGTCTTTTTGAACATTTTTGTACTCACCTTTATTTTATATGTGAGAAAATATAAGTAAGAACTATTATAAGTATAAACTATTATCCTCTTATATTGAAATCCAGGCTATATCACCTAACCATCATTCTGTATCGAAGAATTTGTGACCTAAATTTGCCAATAAAATAAAACGGTCTCACAAGTTCTACTTTGGAATGTTTTATGAAGCAATAAAAGTAATTCAAAAACAACTTAAACCATTTAGAGTAATTTTATCTAGACTTTCTAGCATATTTCGAGAATTTGGCATTTTTTGTGTTTAATTTCATTATCTGGCTAATAGAATAGGCATAACTCTTCACATCTATAAAATCTGATATTGATCTAGAATTTTGTTGTAAAAAACATGTACATAGATTCATGTATTTAGCGTTGTACACTCGAATAACACAAATGAACTCGAATCTCGTGAATCAAAAAGAAATTTGGTCTGAACTTAATACAGATTCAGAGTTTTGTTGATAAATCAGTAAACTAAATTTGAATTTTGTTTCGTTTTCGCTTCTGTTTTTCCCTTTAGTGCATTTAGCTCATATAAGAAATATATACAGAAGGAAGTATTATAATCATCAAAACAAATCACATTGAAACTTGGAGAACTGACAAATCCATATTTTGTCAATTCTCCAAGTTTCAAATTCCCCAAATTTCTCTGAATTTCAAATTTCCCACGTTTCAAATTCCCCTAACATTTCCCTTATGAAAAAATCCACATTTTTGGAACTAGGTCTATTTCTTTATCGACGCCTTTCTTAAAAATGCATTGAGAAAAGTAGATGAAATTTGGCATATAGCCTTCACATCAACTTTATATACTTTCTTCAAATTTTGATCGAAATCCATTAAAAGAAATTCTGCCTGTTTATCTGACTATTTGAATGTGTTAACACAATAACTACTATACAAAGAAATCTTAAATGGATAAAATTTGGTTCAAACATGTGTCTATGATGTAGATTTATCAAAATTAGGACTAAATTCGTCAACTGACCGTCTGTTGGTCTGTACTTACACAAGAATGTAAACATAAATAATTGAAAATGCCATGACACAAATACATGAAAATTGATATGTGACTTTGTGATGGTAATTGGTTTTGATTTAACATTATGATGTGGATATATGAAATTTGGTGCTAAATTCTTCAAATGACCGTCTGTCAATGTATACTTTCACAAGCTTTGAAACATAATAGCACAGAAAACTTAGTGATATAAATATATACAATTTGATATGTGATTTTATGACTACAGTTATAATTTTGTGTCAGAATTTGGTTTCAATAAATCGTGGAAAGTAACATCCAAAATGCGCAATTGATTTTTTGATACTCGTTACTAACCTCAACCCAACTATTGATCGCCAAAAACTCATAAAGCAAGCAAGTAATTACTTAAGTACGTGAAATTTGTTACGTGGTTTTTTGACAATTTTAATTTTTTATCAAATTTTACTTCCAATTTTGCAAATATAATTTGCATCGCAGTTGCTATTGCAGCAACAACAATTTACGTTGCTTTAAATCACATGACAAAATATAAATTTGGAATTACTATGCCTTTATTGTTGGAAAGAAACTAAAGCTTCTATCTTGTTAATTGTCATCTGACTTAATACAGCAACGCTAATATTGACATTTATGAAAATTTTGGTTTCAATTAGTTTGAAAAAGAATAAAAGACGTCCAAAATGCATATTTGATTTTATGATACTCATGTATTAATCACAACCCGACGACTGATCGCCAAAAACTCATGAAGCAAGCATGTAATTATTTAAATAAGTGAAATCTGTTACGCAATTTTACGACAATTGTAGTTTTATATCAAATTTTGGTTTCATTTAGTTTGAAAGAAAAAAAGGTGTCTAAATACACATTCGACTTTCATATACTTGTGTATTATAATCCAGCAACTGAATGCCAAAAAAATCACCAAAAATTAATGGACTGTTTCATAATTATTGTCCAATAATAACATGCAATTAATATGCACAAGTATATTTATTAGAGAGAGACATGCGTGAAAGTTTTGGGTGAGCTAATGTTTTGAGTTATTATGTTCATATACATGTTGGTGTAAACTTTACTAAAGCCTTTTCTAAAAAAAATATACAATTTTTTTTGACATATCAAGATATATATCGAATTTCATTTCTGTTATCATATATTGAAAGACTACATATCAAATTACATTTACTCAAAGACGTAATGGGCCCAAGAAATATAATTTGACTCCGTATAAAATTACATTTCTCAGACTCGTTACGTTTTTGTGTTAGTGTACACACAGACAAGCAAATGACATATTGCCATTTTTTCTTTCAGAATTTAGCGATAACCATGAAGCATTTATTCCCTAAAGCCTCAAAATCGAATATTTACACGAAAGGGATGTTCCCGTATATCCAAAAAATAATAACCTTAAAAAAATAAATGGCTTAATATTAAGTTTAAAAATTCGAAACCTTCCAATAAATAAATGTAACTCTTCTAATGATATAAAGTAAGGTTGATGGTCAAATAAGCAGTGACCAAGTTACATTTTTTATGAAAATTTTCCGCTGGTAATCACGCTGCAATGATTCCGATCCTAAAAAATCAGAGCACGTACTAGTACGATCAAGGAACAACACCCTGTGTCAACCACTACCAAGGCACCATTAAGTCGACTCGACAATCAGAAAATCTATTTTGGCGGCAGATTATTCTGTGTAGGTGACCTTTAAGTACAATGTCCTTGTTGCAGTGTAATATTCGAACATACTAGATTTTCTTTCGTATTAGGATGGAGAGTTTTTGATAGCATATTAAAACAAATACCATTAAAAAGGATAAGAGTTTAAACTTCTCTTTATATTTTAACAGGTAGCTTTGACTACCAGCTGGTTTGCCATGAGTAATGCGTTCTAAAATTTTCACTTTAATACCTTACTTTCTTTGTAATTTCTCAGACAAATATATGTAAACCTCATACTTCGATAGTCACGTAACTCGTATTATTATAGAATATTCGTATATTATTTGCTCATTGTACTATATAAATCTTTGATTTGCAATCAGCTGTCGAGAGATTATGTTTAAAATATCGCATTTTATATTTATTCAATAACATTACTCTGCCATTTCAACACGTGCTGAGCATCACACTTTCCTCGGTTTAATCTATACTTATAATAAAGCTCAATGTGTGTGTGTGTGTGTGTGTGTGTGTGTGTGTGTGTGTGTGTGTGT
>JAPMOQ010006698.1:0-19871 GCA_026543055.1 Argiope trifasciata
TTTGTAAGTGTAAGTCAAACTATTTAATCTGTATAGTTCCAAGCCACATCAAGACAGACAGACAAACATTTTTATTTATTATTATTAGAGATTAAAGAATAGCAAAAGTAACAGCACAGATTTGGATTTGACTTTATGAAAATAACTAAAATATCACCAAAAGGATCTAATACAACTAATTCCTTATTTTCAAGTAGTTGCTTATGGAACACGTACCAATTATCAAGTATGTTGAGGTACTGTTTGGCAAGGTTGGAAAATAAGAGTACTTAAAAGAAGACTTTCTTCTTAATCAGCATTATTCAAAAACTGACAGTCCATGAGGGATGAATTACTTCTTGCTCTGGTAATCATTAGTTACTGACGGTTTACTCTAAACTAAACCAAAATGTGTGTCTACTCATCCAAAGAATCCTTTTAAAAGTCAGTTTAATCTGTAAATAGGACCTAAATTAAATTTTCCACTTATGTCCTAAATTCACTTTAGTTATATTAATATCCCGTTTTAAAATAATACTAGAGTTATTTGGGGTGGAAGTCGTAACCGTTTACCGTAGTCGGATGACGAGAACGACACTTGATCCAGCACCCCTTCTTAAAACTTCCATATTACACCCCCTTTACGGAGGACGTTTGACTTCAATAGATTTAACATCCACCAGACCGTCATTGCAGGTAGGTGTTTTGGTTTAATCGGGTGTCGAAACTGAAACCCTCCAGTTCCAAAAACTGAGACCGCATCATTAGGCAAAATCGGCCTATATATCTTTAGATTATGTCCTTATTCTACTTAATTATGGGTATTTGACAGGCTCATAGCACCCCAAAAGAAAAAAGACCGCCATATATAAATTATTCTCTTCGAGTTTGTAAAGTAAAAAAAGCTCATGAGTGTTGTTAATCTTATGAAATATGTTTTGATTTATTGATTGACCAAAGTTATTTAAAACCATTAAGTTTTTGAATTCTTAATTCATATGACATCTGTTTCATAAATAATAAAACACGTCATTTATTAATACTTTCCCCTCAAATATCGCAGTTTCTTTTTGACTTTTAGAAGTTTTGTATTTAATTAACGCTTTTTGAATTATTTCAGAAGTTAATTTTACGATGACCTCATACTCGTGAGTAATTAACCAGCATAATTTTAGTGATACAGACTAGTTAATGAATCTTTGGCTGACTTTTCAAAGAATTTGAGAACATTGAGTAATTTTATAATTGAATTTATATTAAATAAATTGATCGAAAATGGCAATACATCCTTTTTTGGTACAGGTTAAAAACTCTGAAAATTTGGTAAAATTAAAGAATTTTAACTGAAAATATGCCATATCCTAAATAAACAACATTATATTTTTAATCCTTTTTTATATAAACCCTAAATTAAAACACATTGTAAATTAAATAAATCTACATTATTTAGTAAATTATGAAGATTAGACTGCAAATATAATTACAAGTTGAAAGAAATTTTTAACTATATTCATTTGTATGGAAATATCAAAACAAAAATGAAAAGATAATTTTTATCTGAGAAGAATAAACGCCATGAAATTTATTCAAAGTTTAACCAGCCTTAAAAAAGAGTCTTGAGTCTAGATGTGTATAATTAAGCATAAACCGTAATATAATATTTAACTAAATAAAATACAGTATGATAAGTACGTAAAAACTAATACTAAATCTTGTATATTGAACGTACAAAAATAATTTATACTTACTAAGTATATCTTCAATCTTAATTATTGAGAATAAATTTTTGGTGGTTAGAAACAAAATAAATGTATTAATACAAATTTTTTTGATATTGTTATTATTCCACTATATAATTAGATATCCGAATAATTAAATAAGTTTTTGATGAGCAAAATTATTCAATATGACCGAATAAAACCTCCAAATAAAATAAATGAAAAATAAAACTAAATGTTTTCTATTTTATAGTTATTCATAAATTTAATTTGAGTCCATTTTTAAATATGTTATTTTCTTAAAACACTATTTTGTTACAAAACTGCATATAATCTTCATATGATTCACCGTTATTAAATCATTACTTTTCTACATTTATACTTAAACTGATGAGTTACTTTCATATGTAATTACTTAAAATAAGAACTAACAAATACAGCAACGAAAATATGAAAAGAAAAATTCGATTAACTTAAAATTGCTTTAACATTTTTAAATTTTCCTATGACATCATTGAGATTAAAAGAGGATAAGAATTACATGGAAAATCGGAAAGCATAAAAATTAAAATCACAAGGCGTAAAATTAGGAAATGATGGTAATTACAGTCTACTGCTTGGAAAGATTGAGAAAAAACTAATATATGAAAGCTCACGTCATTTGAGTCTTAAGCAGAAATTCATTCTAAGGTCTTTCTCACTTTTCCAAAGAATAAAGAGAAATAAATATTAAAAAACACTTGAGTTATTTTTGCTTTGTCAGGGATATACAAATTTTACAAATATTTTAAAGAAAATTTATTATTTTGAATTCAAATGTTGCTATATTAGAAGAAGAAAATTCAGGAATAATAGCAATAAAGAGATGAAAAATGTTTTTCACGTTAAACTAGGTGCTATTTTATTGAATATGATTTACTTTCCCAAGATTTCACCGTATTAAAATAAACAAATATATTTTCTATTTTCATTTAATAAGAATTATTAATATCAAGTCTTAATATACTGTTACTAACTTCAATTTAAAAGGAATTGGACTGTAAATCCTACAGACAAAATCTTTTATAGGACTTGATCCATTTTCAATAACTTTTTTCTGCACAGTTAAATTTTAAAAAATTATTATTTAAATTATTTAATTTCTCTTAGAATGAATTTATTTTAACTGTCATCAACTCCTGTGTCGATTTTATATTTATTTCACTGTCCTAATGTTAGAGAAAAGCAATTTTCTGGTAGTAATATGCAGGGTGGTCATAAAATAATTTTCCTTGTTTGGTAGTATCTGCAGCTGAAACAAATGGTTGAGATGAAATCACATTTCATATACTGACTGTGGAAGTCATGCAAAGAGGGATTCCACTGACAAAAAATAAAAAATAATAAAATAAAATAAAGTTGTCTATAGGGGAAATACTGGCGTTGTAGGAGTATAGTTATGAATGAATTCCTGAATCTCACAGAAAATAATATTTTATTCATCAGTATTAGGGTCCCCTGGACGCTGGGAAACATTTTCAATATGCTGACTTTCCTTGTGTACAGTATATTGCATATAGTGTATGGCATTCCTCAGTATATGCTGCGTGTAAACTGCCAGTTCCGTTGTTAACCATTGTTCTGTTCATAAGGCAAGCAGTTCAGCTTAAGAACAGCAACGGTATTGCACTGTCTATTATAGGATAGCTTTATCAGCAAAGCATGTTGAGATACATTAGGGCCTATATTATTAACAATTGTCAATAACACCTCAATGGTCAAGAACTAGCACTGATCGTGATGAAAGATTTCTATATGTTTCATCAACAAGGTGGAGGTAATTTCATCCCACTACTACTATAATTGACAAGGATAAGAGATAAGAGGAAAAGAAGATGCCTGGTGCTATTTAAACGAAAGTTAAAATTGCTTTCTTAAATTTATCCCTCTCGTTTCCTGGATGCTTCATGTTAGGAGTGGTGGTAATCTGGCCATACACTTTTACTACAATTGTCAGGAAAATAAAATTCTTCAAAAAAAAGGATTTCAGGTACAAAATCGATAATTAACACACCATTCAAAAATCTATCATTAGTTGTGGTACAACGTTTCCTGTATACTTCATCAATGGAGTGGAAGTAATATTAATCTACAATATTAGTCCCATTATCAGTGAATCGGAATCCGGGAAAAACAAAATACCTGGTAACAATGAGTCAAACTTTTTAATTCGTTCATCCCTGGTGCTCTTGATAGATTCACATTTGGTATAAGTAGATCATTTTCCATTATTACGATTATTATGATTAATATAATTATTATTATGGTGATAAATACTTATGCTAAGCTAATATCAACATACCAGCTAAGCATAAGTGATTTAGTAACTAAAAGTAAATTAAACAGTCAGTTTACTGTTTAAACCTCTTCAGAAAATGCGTATCTAAATCGACATAAACCTATATATATTGTATAAATATTATTATATAATTAATTATAAATATAATCATTGCCATTGAATAAACTTGTCATAAAGGAAAATGTTGTATTTTTTTTCTTGGTGAGTATATTTGTCAAACACAGTTAACTGATTAACCTTTAGAGCTCCAGAAAGTAATTCGATGCATTAATATTTGCCGAATAAGAGGACCTGTTTATTGCCCCGAAAAATTATGATATGAATGAATTTTCACAGAAAACTAATCAATAACTTTTTACCCTCTTAACTATTTTTATTCAGTCAAGATTTAAGAAAATAATTAAATAAAAAGTTAAATTATGCACTGCCTTGAATGGTGCTTGAAGGCGGACATCGGAGACATAATATTATAAAAGATGGTGAAAAACGAATATTATTCGCATGATTCGTATAAATAGATATGTACATTTACAGCTTTCACTCTTTAACATATGTATAAAGACTGAACTGAATATTCTCCCATTGCAAAAAAGGAAACACATTAGTTATTCTGTATAAACACAGGATCCCCAATATCTCTTTCCGAGTGCTATTTAACAAGGCCTTCTTACAACTCATCCTACCCTAAAGGAAGATTTAGAACCATTTTACCTTCCCCCGGAAAGAACACGTATATAGAAAAGTTACCACTATCAAGGCAGAGGCCTATATTGTACTTGCCGAAAACAAGTCCGGGATCTCAGCTGTAAAGGAAAGCTTCCTTTGTTTACAACGGCTGTAAACGTGATATATTTTCCCCAGAAGTTTTCCCTTTTGTTTTAGCTCCCTTATCTCTACCTAGTGCATTTTCTAGTCCTTCGTATTCTCCTTTGTGAGGGTGTGTTTATATATATATATGCGCACTTACACACACTTGGTGGCTTCACGCTGCACAGGCGAGCATTTTATTTTCAAGGATGGCAAGAAATTTATCATGCTTTAGAGGCGAATTTTGGCACATCTTTCAAAGAAAACTGTTTCGGGTCCTGACGGAATATGGCCTAAATGTGACAAATAACCCGAGAATTTTCCTTGCAGGCGTAGATTTCGATAGGATAAGAAAAGAAATGTGTTCGTTATATATATTTTTTTCTTTGTAGCATTTCATTAGGATCGAAAAAGATGCCTAGTGCCAAGAGGAGAAAATAATGCTTTGTAGAAAAACTTTCCAAATGCGCACTTTTATTAGTTTTATAAAATACAGAGTTATTTTAACATATTCTACTTTTTAGTTTTAAAATTAAAATTTACTATTATGGAATCTGTATATTTCAAATTCACCACCAAATAACGCCTTGTTAATATGTTATTAATTTAAAGGAATTTTTTATTAATGCTCTGAAATGTGGATTTTTTTTCATTTTAATTATATTCGTCTTTTTTAGTTCTTAAATTGACATTCACCATTATGATATCATAAAAACCATGTTTCCTGAATTCACCACCAGATGGCGCTGTATGAATGAAATAGAAATTAACAAACTTCGAAACGACAATTAAAGCTAAATTCCAAATAAAGAATACGCAGAATGTACCGGAAATACAAGAGTAAAACACTAATGAACTCTAGTACTTTAGAAAGGTGATGATAATTTGATTAAAGAACTGATACAATAATTTGATTGGAGGAATTTACTATCGACAGATACAATTCAATCCTTTCATTGAAAAAATGTTACAATAAGTTTATTCTCTTTAATGCCAATTTCTTTTATTTAGACACAATATAGAAAAGAAAGTATAAAAAATTTTAAATTTATTAAAATAGATTACTTTTAATTTTGGTACATCTTTCATAGTAAGCTGTTCCGGTGTTAACGAAATTCGGCCTAAATGCTACAAATATCATGACAATTTTTTTACAGGCATAGATTAGTTTAATAAAAATAGCTTCAAAAGTTCCATTTTATTAGTTTTCTCAAATGTAGAAATTCTTTTATTATAATTATATTCTACTTTATAATTCTTAAATTAAAATTCACTATTATAAATATTATGAAATCCATGTTTTCAAAAATTACATGTTGGCGCACAAGAAAACTGTTTCAGGTTCTGACGGAATATCCCCTAAATGTTTCAAATGACCCGAGAATTTTTCCCACAAGCAGAGATTTTTTTTAAAAAAAAGTTTTTAAAACACAGTTTTAATTGTGTTCTGATTTTTTTCTTCTTTTTAATTATATTTTACTTTTTAATCCTTAAAGTAACCTTCCCTATTATAAATATTATGAAATCCTTGTTTTCCAAATTCACCACCAGATTGCACCTAATGAATTGAATAGGATTTAGTAAACTTTTAAATGGTAATCAATGTTAGAAATTGCTAGAAATTTTTTAAAATTAAGAATTCAGAACATAATATATGAAAAATTCAAGAATAGAAATTTATAGAGTTCTAATATTTCAGAAAAGGTGCTATAACGTTTTTTACAAAATTCAAACTATATAAATGCGAAAGAAGTCGAGTTAAATAAACATGTTTAGAAATGGAGAAATGCTACAATAACTTTATTTTCTCTCATATCAACTTTCCTTTATTCGACAGCACTAAAGAAAAGAAAATCTAAAAAAGAAGATTCAATTTATTGAAGTAGTTTACTCATAATCGTAGTGCATCTTTCAAAGAAAATTGTTTCTGGTTTTACGGGATTGTTGCATAAATGTAATAAATATTAAGAGAATTTTCTTGTTGGTTTAAATTCCAATAGAGAAGTGAAAAAAATTATTTTATGCTTAACTGTAGTATTTGTTAAAAAAAGAATTTACTTCAAAAGAAAGAAAAATTAATAGAAACATCTTTTTAAACTATTAAATGTTATCAATAATTAAATAGAATAGGATATTTTTAATTCCTTTCTAATTTCCATTTGCTAATGCATAACTAGTAATATAAATAGACGGAACTTTATGCTTAGAATTTTCTCTAATTGTTTACCAGAGAACGCAATGTTTATAGAATCAATACTTATTTACCGATTCTTTGATAATCAAATACCAAAATTATTAAAACACGACAATAAAGAAATCCAGAAGTTTTTGATATCCGGGTAATTTACTCTTAAATAAAATAAATTAAATAAAAATGCATAAAAAAGCCGATTTGATACAATACAGCCACATTTAATATCACGTATTTTTAAAGTCAATCACTATTTTTAAAAATCCAAGTATTATTACTAATTTATTGAATTAGACTAGATAAAAGCGAAATAGAGGATAGTGATATAGCTGTAGCCACTTCTGACTGTGATTGTAACAGGTGAAGAAATTTTGTATTTAATATAAATGTTATCTACTAAATACTTAATTTAATTTTCTGTTGTTTTAATGAGATGAATATATTCGTGAATAAAAATATTTATCTTTTTACTACCAAAAATATTAGATAGAAATTTCACTGCCAAATAGAACATTTTCTCTCAGACCATTTTTTGATATAATTAAGAACTGATGATATTACTGTGTACATATTATAGATAAGCTTAGTCTTCATTTTATTCAATGTCCAATTTTTTTGTTCCAAACCAAAGATGAGTTATAGAGATTTAAATATGAATGTGTGACCATTATAAAGCACTTTTCCTCTTACTCCTTCTTAAGTACATCATTACCTATTAAGAGGATATGTGGATCATTTTCATGATAAATAATTTCCACAGAATCTGAGGAAAGTGATAATTTCCTTGAAATTTCCTTACAATTTATTAGACCATTGCTTCTACGGCCTGTCATCTTGGTCAATAGGTTTTCATTTCAATCGGCAAACGTATTACAATGGTGGGTAGATATACATAATTTGAGAATTCTTAATTTTCTGCTTTCATTTATTTGTCGGTTGGAAGCTTACTTGTCATAGAAGATAAGATTAATTACAGCCTTTCGTTTTCAGAATAATTTAGACCTTAATCTGATATAAGATATAGTAGAAATATTTAATTTTAAATGGTTTAGTACTTAAATTATTTTTCGTCTTCAATTCTTTTATTACAATATATCTTTTCTATTTTGCGATTTTGAACAAGATCTTTTATTCTTCTCTGTTACTACTTGAAAATCAGGGATCTGAAGTAATTATTTTTGTTAGGATTTTGACTTCTAGTTATAATTATAAATATGTTACCGCATGCAGCACAATATTGAGTTATAAATCTGACTACAAATAATATCATGGAAGTGCTCATTGTAGTTGGTTACAGATTTTAATCTCTTTACGATGTACGTACACGTTTGAAACTTCGAAATTCGTTCAAAATATTGAATATTGTGTTATTGCTTCAAAATATTATCTAGCTCTTTAGTTTTCAAACGATACCAAGATGTTGTCAATATTCGGAAAATTTCTTGAGTTATAAGAATTTTTTCTTGAGGTATTTTCACTAAAAACTCTAGTTTTCGTTTTTTTTTTAACTATTGATATATTCCCACTATGTTGCTTCATGTAAACAATCGTAACTCTACAAAAAATTAACCAAATACAATTATTTTACATCATAATAATCTGTGTGAAACAGTGGATGTTTTTTGCCTCAATCAAAGTTATATTTATTTTAAAAAATTAATGGCTTTTTAAAAGTTAAAATTACCAGAACAAATCTGGCTTTTTATATTCATCATTGATGTAAAAAATGTTTGAAAAAACTGCATATTTTTATAATTTGATTGAGGCTGACAACATGAAGACTTATATTAGGCATAATTTCCTACCAGAATTGTGTGTCTGTGGAAATTAGAAGTTAATATATCATGTTTCAAAAAATATGCTAATTAGCTCATTAAATATTAGTTAATTAATGAATAATTAGTGTAGTATGCTTTTTTCTGTTTAAATGTGTTTATACATATATTAAAAACCTACTGTGAAAAAATTGGATTCTTAAAGTTAAAGCTTTAAAAAAACCTAGTGTGCGCATATATACTTAATATGAATAACTTTAACTAATGATTAGTTTCTGCCTTCCCATATAACTGATAAAGCGATAATTCAGCCATATCTCATGCATGATTCAGCATTTCAGCTTCATCAATATAAATTCCGACCCAGATTTATACTACACGAAATACACCATTCAGAATACCCCTGAGGAGCTCAATAGTATCCAGGACATCACTATTTACATCAGAGTTTGCGAGGAATAGGAAAAAGTTCAGAAATTTCAAGATTTAAATTAAAAATTGTGATTGCAGTCTTAAAAAAATTATTCATACAAAAGCTAAAATCAAATATTTGTTCAAAATACAAATTCGAAAAAAAATAAGGATATAAATTCAATAGAAGCTAGTGTTTTTAGCAACAGCAATAAAAAAAAGAGTAAGAAAAAATGAAGTCATATTTTTTTCTTATTATACATTTCAGTAGAGATTTTTTTTCTATCCATAAAAAGTAACATAAGGAATAAATATTGAAAGAAATGCATTTTTTTAAGAAAAACAAACCGTAAAAAATAACTTGCTTTTATTCATAAAAATTCGAAATTTTATCAAAAATAAAAATTTTCTCATTTTATATGAGTATAATTCATTTTTTAAATTTCTTAATAATTAACTCAAGTTAAAAGGAAAATTCTCCTCTGTCAAAAGTGCAGATCTATTTTGCACCATTGAACAATGTGAAAGTTTAAAAAGATAATCAAAAATATTATTATTGAAGGTTTTTTTTACACATATAATAAATACAATACTAAGCAGAGTTAAGATGAGCATTTGCAAAGGATTATTAAATTTCCTACTAAACCAACACAAAATTATTACTCAAAATCATTTCTTCTTAAATGTTGAGGAAAAAAATGTGCATGATCCTGATTCCATCAGGATCTTGCACATCAAAACGTGACTAAAAGTATTTGATCTAAACGTGACATTTAACCCAGAATATTTTATAAGAATAGAATTAGATAGTATAAAAGAGGAATATAATCACTATATTTTTTTTGCAATATTTCTTAAGGTATCTTGTATCAGAAGAGTAATCTGGTTTCTACGTGCAAGACACCCACTAAAAATTCTAAAGCATGAAGTTTGTCACCTTCATTATAAAATTCTTTAATATTTGGTCATGATTATGAAAAAAAAAATGAAGAAAAATATTTGAACAACGGAAAGAAAGTGCGTGAATTATTATAAAATTAATTTTAAAATGTGTCATCCTATCGGTAATTTTAAATTAAATAATGAAACTTAACTCGTTCATTTTTAAAAAATGCATTATTGCTCGTATTTATTTTTAATGTATGTTTTTCATTCGTATTCCACCATTTACATTTTCAGAGGAATAAATTAATATTGTTTTAAGCTGCACTATCCTAAAAATTATGTTGGATACAAAATAATTAATAAAAGCTAACAAAGCTTTAATACAACCACTAAAATATAAAGACATTTTAATTATTAATGCTTATTACTTGTTAACTTTGCGTAAGGACTTTTGTAAGACGCCAAAGTAAGCTGGTGTCTGACTTTTCTCTTGAAAAAAAGCTGTTTTAATTAGCAAACTTCAATATATTAAATTGATTTGTGTGAAGTTGGTAAATAAGCTGAAAGTGATGAATTACATGAAGAGTACTCAATACATAATGAAATTGAATAAGAAGAGTACTCAATACTTAGTTAAAGTCAATATGAAGAGTATTAAATACTTAATTAAACTGAATATGAAGAGTATCCAATATTAAATTAAAGTGAATATGAAAAGCACTCAATACTTAATAATATAATTTAAATTTAATTATCACTGAACGTTGTTTTCTAATCGAGTTTATGATACACTATAGCATTTTTTATGTAAAATTAAAGAGAAGAAAATTTAAAAATTACTTTTCAACTAATGTTAAATAAAAAACTATATTATCAATCACAAATTACTATAATTCATTATAAACAGCGATAGAATGGTAAAATTTGAACACAATATTGAAAAAAAGCTTAAAATTTTCTTCCCGTTTCCAGTGATTGCCCTATGTCACTTTCTCAGTCAGATGTTGCGATACATTTCTCATCAGATGCAACGAAAATATGCTAGCAATACCTGATGCACGTTTAGTATAGCGGCATTAATAGTCTTAATAATCTATATAAATAAAAATGAATGTATGTCTCTTATGCCTTCCTGAACTGTTGATCCGATTGTGATTAAACTTGGTCAGCTTATTCTTTACATCTACGGGATGGTTATAGGGATAGAACAATTATCTAAAATTAAACAAAAAGTTTCGAATCTCAACCACATTTATTTACCAAGAATTAATCTCCAAATAACACGCTAAGGAGACAATAGATTTTGTAAGAATGCTAAATCCAATTTATGTGTATTTAAAAACCATTTTTTTAAAAAAATATTTAAATATAGGTATTTGTGAGAGCACTTTCATACTGCGCATGGAAAACTAAAGACGCAACCTATCAAACTTCTAAAAAAATTGATTTTATATTTTATCATGCAATTCGAATTTATTTCTGAATCAAAGCAGAGAATATATGTCACTAATATGTAATATTGTTTTCCTGTACTTTTATCCTCATAGTAATTAAGACAAATATACACATATTTTAATAGCTGGCTGCTTTCAGAATCTTTTGGACTACTTACTGACTTCACAACAATATAAATGACTATCATAGCAAAAATGAAGGTTATGAAAAATAAAGGAATTACGACTAAAAATTCATTAAAAATCGAGTTTCGATTATGCTTCTAGAATATCTGATGTCCTAATGTGCAATCTATATAAAAGCTACATGTTAACTGCCGGCGTCTTGGCATAGGGGTAGCACGTCTTCCCACTTGATCTGGACTTTCGACCACAGTTTCGGCCATGGTTGTTTTTCCACTGCTATATCTGTCAGATGTGTGATTGTGCCTTCCTGTAAAAAGGGGTTGTGAAAGCGGATGTGTGATGATGGAAGGCAAAATCGCACTCTTGGCCCTAATTGGCGCTATTAAATTAAGAGACCCCATCGGTTTAAATCGATGTCTTTGTAACAGAGGGCTTGTCCAATCGCAAGTGCCATAAGAAACAAAACATCTAAAACTAAAATGACCGCGGACAGGACACTCTAATCGCATTGTTAAATCACGTAGTTACAGTTACTTAATAGCGATTTGCTACTTGCATATTGTTGTTGGTTTCTGCCTTCACTTTATATGCAATTCTGCTATTTTTTGCCACCTATGTATTTTTTGTGGAATTGCTGCTAATTGAGTTTATTGGATATGCTTTGTTCTGTAAACCCACGGGAAGGACAAAATCTGTAGCAAAACAATGGTATTTAAGATGATTTTAAAGTGTAGCGTAATAATTCATTTCAACTCTGTAGGAAATCTAAATGTGTTTTCCATTGGGAAAAATGCTCTAAATAGCCTGAAAGATTGTATTTTATTATTCATGATTCAATAAATGTGTTTCTGAACATGATCTAAATTTTTATACGGTCTCTCGATCCTAGTAGTTTTGTTTTATATTTTTGTCTTTTCTTTTTAAAGTCCCCTCACTAAAAATGATCAAGCTATAAATTTTCACATGTCACTATATTTGAAATTCTAACATCCGCCACTAGTAAGATCTGCCAATAAACTAAAGTTTCTTCCTCAAAGAAGCCATCGCTTACATTAAAATAATAAAATTTAAAAGCTTCCTAACCCGATCAGTTTTGGTCATAAAAGTGTTGAACTCTTTTGTTTGTTTGAAAAACTAGTCTGCCAGGAACACTTAACTTAAAATAAATGATAGGGTTGGAAGACTATATAAAAATTTGAAAATAGTTTTTAGTATGTAGCAAAAAACAATTTCAACTCAAACAGTATAAGCAGTATAAAACACGAACTCTTACAGTATTAAATATAATTCTTTGCATTACTAATAACACTTTTTATTTGGAAATTAATGCTTATCTTAAAAAATTCAGAAACTAATTTCTTGTTTGATACTGCAGGTGATATTCTGTGTAGAAGTAAAATAAAATAATAATAGAAGGAATTGAAGGGTTTGCTGCAAAAAGGATGTAGCTCCTAAGAGGAAATTCGGAGTTACATGTACTACCAGGTTGTAAAATAAAAATTTGTTCGTTTGGTGCCAGAAAGATATGGCTCCAATCGTTAGTTTTCAAGTTAACTCAAATGATGGAGTTATCTGTTTAATTAGTTTGTTTCAATATAGAGGTGGCTTCTAGTGCTAATGCCAGTTTTCTGAAAACTTGAATTATTGGAGCTGCCTTCTTTTTGCAGAAAACACTATAAATATAAAATGAAAAAATATTTATTAATACGTTAGTTATCGATCTTTGATTGATATAAGCATTTCAAACGATAAATTATGAAAGGATGAAATTCTTGTCAAGCATTTAAAGTCATGAAAATCCATAACCTTAACAGCAAAAATTCTCAATCCAGAAGTGTAAATAGAGATAGTATACATGCATCAAAAACTTTATGTAACTTTGTAAACTCCCAATGACGTTCAATTCAAGGTAAATTGAGAGGATAGGATAATGTATGTATTTCTTTGAGTATGTTTTGTGAATTCTACTTTAACGCATCTAACAGTGTGGATAAAAAATACGCCTTCTAGAAAGAACATTTCTTTTAAGGAGATTACATTCATGATAAAAAGATGGATCCGATGCGTGAATTATTATCTTAAAAATCAGTTTTAATGTTTTAACGCATAATTTAAAGATATGTCTTTAGGCGGTTGCAAGGAAACAGTAACAAAGTTAATTTCAAGAGGAAGTTGACAGTATATGTTTACCCGGATGTATTCAGAAGTAGATATTCTTTGGTCTGAAATAAAATGAATTCTGCTTTATTAGACTAATTTATATCTATCTTTGTTTTTTTAGTTACTAATACCAGATGGACTAACTCTGGTAGACCATTTCTATGATTTAAAAAAAAATCAAAAAACCGATGAATAAAATCATGACTTTCAAAACTTTTGTAGTCAACTTGTTGCATTAAGTCTTCTTCCAATATGTCAAATACCGTTCTGATTTACTAGTATACTAGTAAGATGGACGATGCAGCATTTAATTATAAAACAGAATTGTAGTCTACTTGTCGCCTAAGGTCTTCTTCCAAGACATCAAACATTGTTCTGATTTACTAGTAATATAGACGAAACCAGATGATTTTTACCAGTAATATAGAATCTAAATATAAAACAAAATGGTGGTATACTTGTCGCATGAGGTCTTTTTCCAAGACCTCATACACCGTTCTTATTTACCAGTAAGATGAGTAATGCAGTATCTAAATATAAAACAGAATAGTGGTCTTGATCTCGGGAAAAAAAGCATATTAAAAATTCATAGTCGTAGGGAAGGAAAAACTCGATGATAAGCTGTAAAGAGGACGAGGAGTTCCTTAAGAAGTGTAGTTTCAGAAAAAGTTTTAAGAGGAAGGATTGTTGTCAGTAAATTATAAAACATATGCATACCCTCTTAGCATAAAAGGCTTTATAACATTATTACGATAATGTCATGACATAGATCAGTATTCCAAATATATAACAACATTGTCAGAATATCATGCAATATCGTGTACTAATACGGTTAAATAGGGAATGCGAATTTTGATGTTAGGAGTACTAAATTAAAACTTTATGCTTTTTAATCATTTAGAAAAATAGGGAAATTTTCAGCAATACTTAAGATTTTCTAAACACTTATTAGTTTTAAAATTATTTATAGCATACTTTTATCTCCCCAGGCAGGTACCTCGTAATTGAGGAAGAGAATCTTACGGTATGGTGGTTATTTCTCGTCACCCTAATGGGTACCAAAAAAAGTGAGAGTCGGCTGCACTCCATCAATGACGGAACCTATTCCCAAGGAAAGGGCTGTACCATGGTCGGTGATAGCCCTTAGAACTTAAACCCAATTCCCGCCAGTATTGCTGTTGCGGCTGTCCAATCATTCAATATTTATTATCTGTGTACTTTCGGGTGGGTCGAAAAGTCAGTGATATGATTTATAATCTGCTTTTTTGTATTGTTGCAGGTAAAAATTATTCTCCAAACAAAAGGCAGTAGGGGAATTTTCCTCTTGCCTTCATCATATATTTTTTCAATATAAAGCATTTTTTTATTTAAATACTTTATATATATAAAAAATTCAAATGTATTTAGAATAATTTATAATCTACAGAACTGACAGTTCGATTAAAATCTATAAGCATGATATAAAATTAATACACCAAGTCAGATTTAATTTGCTACTGCTTGTATGAGTTCATATATATGTAGATCGATTACTGGACATCAGTATACTTACCAAAAATTATCATAAAAATTTGTCACACAAAATTTGTTGTAAATTGTTTGCCTATTAACTGCATTTAGTTTGCTGAGGTTTTTAACAATCGCATTGTCATACGTAAAACCATAAACAGGCAACTCAGACTCGCCGTAAGGCACATGCCAAAATCTGAACGACCTGATCCCTGCAACATCAACACTGGATAGAACTGTGGTTGAGTCTTTAAGACCATCACCAGACGGGAGGATCCGTCATCGAGGAAGAACTAGGTTCCCACCATTTTGTTTACCTACTAGGGTGGCGAGAACCAACCATCATGCTGGAAGCCTCTCAACCTCTATTACGATGTGCCCCCACCCTTGGGACATTTTCCCACGTAGAAATAGATACACTAATGAATAACTACCTATTGAAAGAACTATGTCCGAATCTGGCTTAAATGTATAATTTTAGTGAAAAACATAAGGCAAAATTCATTTATCTAGCTTTTTACGTTTATCCATTCTCGTATTTATTTGTAAATGAAGCAACAATAAGGTAATATTCACATTGAAGCAAATCTATGAATCATTATATTACCATACAATTTAATGTGTTATCTAAATGTAAGTTTATTTACCAAGAATTCCTTAAAAATACATTATTGAAATTTTTAATGGATTCATTCATTTTCTTCCTTTTTTTTTTCATTTTAATATGGAATATTTATATGAAAAAAATGAAGCATTTAAGCACAAAGAAAGGAGGAGTAGAAGAAAATTCACCAGTTAATGTCTGTTTTTAATTAAACATTATAATAATTTCTTTTTAACAAAATTCAGAAAATATTACAAAACAAATTTATAATCCTTATTATCCTTATAAGCCTTACTCAAAATAAAGTTATTTATGTTATTAAATGTGATAAAATAAAACGGCTAATAATATTCGAAAAAAAAAATATGAAATAAAATCAACTTTCATTTGTAAAGCTCTTTGCTTATTCTCGACTTAAAATGAATGATTTAATACTTTAATCCAATCGATTACTTTTAACGTCTGCAAATTAAAGTGGCAATTAAAACAGCAAAGTAACCACCGAGAATACACAACTGATCCTTAGTAACTTAGCTTACTTAAAGGATTATGAACATTAGTTTTCCTTCCTTTTATTTTCATCCTAACTATAACTCTAAGTAATGATCAGTCATTGTTTTTTAAGAAACTTAAACTCAGATTGGGCTTATTCATACAGAAGTTTCGAAATTTCCCTTTCTTCTTTCTTTCAAATATTCTTTAGAGTGAAAAAAGAATATTTCTTTTGCTCTCTTTTCTATCTTATCTTTGTTGTAAGTAACCTTTCGAGCCAACTGAAGCGTTAAAAGAATCGATTCTTATGAACTCTTAGTTAAAAAAAAATATTAAAAAAATCTTCAATACAATTTAGGCAAAAAAACTGCCAACAGATGGCACTGCGGGAAATCCATCGCAATAGCGCAATATCGGTCAACTTTTTCCTATCCGCTCAACTGAACTGCTATCGGAATTCGCTAATGGCTAACGTTAATCAGTTCTGGCGAGACACTCTTTATCCCAGATAAGAAACAAATAATAAGAAAAAACGAAGCAAAATGTTTCCCATATCTTGAGATATGTTTTATCGATCTAACGGGGAACACATGTCGTATTATACAGTATGCTTAAACAAGGAATAAATTGTGGAAGTATTAGAAAGAATAGAAAGAAAAAAATCCTTCTTTGGAACACATAGTGCTAATTTTGTCAAAATGGCGGAAAAATTCGATATTGCATTTTGCTTGTTACTTTAAGTAGACGTATTAAAAAATCATTATTTATAAGACACATTTTCAGCTTGCTTATATTTGAGCGAGTATTAAGCCAGCCTAAATATTGAAAGAACGTAAAAGATAAGAAATCGAATTTTGTGTATAGAATATAACTTTATTTTTTATCTCACTTTAAGAGTGTATTCTTTTGAGCTTAAGGTAATAAGCCAACATGTTGTTTTTTACTGGAGATAATTAGGTCGATGAATAAGTGAAAATCTGGTGGAATAGTTAGGTTAAAATGTGTTTTTAATGATGTACAGTAATTACTGCTAACAATTCGATTCAAAATTACTAAAAATTGTAAAAAAAGGGTATTGTCAAACTATTTTTTTTAATTGGACCTTGTACATTAAATCTGAAGAGCTCATTACATATTAAAAATATTTTTATTTATTTATTTTAATGTTGATAGTTTTTTTCTAATAAATCTTAGAGGAAATTTCTTTGCATAACAGAAAAGGCAAATGCAAAATTCAATTTCACACAGAAGCAAATTAGTTTTAAAAAATTAAATCAAACTAATTTGCTTTCGTTTGACTTTGGATGTTGTATTTTTATTTATTTTCAATATATGACTGCTATGCATTTGAAAAAGTTCCTACATTATTGGAAATTTAAAATCAGTCAAAATTATAGCATGAAATATTCACTAGGTTTCAAGAAAGAAAATGTCTGACGATTTCAAATTTATTTGAAATGATACATTTTACTTTTAAATTTGTATTACTGAATTTTACATTATTACTTATAAATTTACGGTTCTATGGGAATTTTTGAAACTTTATACAATAATGCAGGTAAACCGAGAGAAAGCAATGACATTTTACAGAAATGAAGATATAATTGTATTTGGGTATAGGATATTTGCATACAGGATATGCCTGAGACTACGATGACCTAGTGATCAAGTTTTGTTTAAAGGGCTTCAGGATGGAAAACCCTATATCACCATAACTCTCTTATGTATGCAGGTCAGCTGCACATTAAATCCATCTTGAGCCAGCTGTTTTCAACTGATGGACGTGGAACTTCGGAAATCTAGGCGTTAGCTCAGAAAACGTCGTCTTCAACTGAATGAGTTGATCCATCCCAAAATAATCTTGGTGTTGATTTCAAATGAAAAGTTAATATAACTAGAATATAGTAAGCTTTTTTGGTGGCATTATATATAATTTAATGAAGATTATTTATTTAAATTTAGGTAACCATTAGAAATTATATTGCAATATGATTTAATAACAAAAACCATTCCTTTAAAAAAATGAAATGTAATCATATTTATTACAGTGTTTTATTTTTATTTTGCCACGTACTTTCATTTCATTTCAAACGCTTCAAACTAAACAATTTTCTCAAGCATTGAATGCTATAGCTTCAATAAAATATTTGGACATAAAGAGTGTCTAATAAATAAAAGACAAATTTCATTTTGCTGGAATAAAAATAAAATCTTTCCAACAAGCTTATTTTCGTCCCATCTACTGCGCGTTTCGGAGATAGGCATTTGGTAAACTGTCAAAATATGCCAGACTGTGACTTGACTGAATAAGTTTGGAAGCTAAATTCAGCCAATTTCCATTGCATCCTTTGCGTACTTGCATTAAAATTCCTTATTTCTCGAAGTAGATAATCTTAAGATATTATTCTTAAGATATCATCAATTCTTAAGATATTATTATCTTATGATAAATTTACATTTAACTTAGGGTTATCTAAGAAAATGTTGTAATGCTTTAATTTTTTTAAGAATGAGTGATTCTATTTTAATTTAAATTATGTAATATTAAGGATGTACTGGTGTATAAAATAAGAATCATGAATTCATTACAATTTATCTTTAAAAACATTTATCTGTTTTCATTTATCTGTAACACTAGTAACAAAAGTTTGTCAAATTTCGCAGGTTAAGCAAATTATTACACTTTAGGAAGAGAGATTTACAGAATTTTCAACAACCGTTTCAATTTCATCATGCTTTCTTTGGATGTAAATTTTTCATTTCCGTTAAAATTCATTTCAACATTTTTTTTTTTTTTTTGCTTATGTGAATGCATTTTTTAAAAAAAATATAATATAAATGTAATAATTATTTTATCTTATTTTAATACTATATTATAGTATCATTATATATTTTGCAAATAATAATTCAGAACTTCATTTGACTGTACTAGAGAAACTGATTGAAGAAATTTTTATAGATTCCTTAATAGAAGAGAAAGACTCCAGGTCATAACTGATGCGATTGAAACTTTTTGACTTGGCTAAAAATTGTCCGGATATAGTAGGAGATCTAAAAATGTGGTACATGTTCTAATGAATTATTTGTAATGTAATAGTATTTCCGGATTTGAATTTCGTACTAAATGACTTAATGAATCTTTAAAAGGATTTTAAAATGTTTTCATTTAAATTTTTTGTTTTAATATTTGTTAAATAACGTATTTTTTATATTTCTTGTTTCTCCCATATTTTGAAACCTAAGGTAATCCTGTCTTCATACTAATGAACAATTTTATATAATCCGTTTTAAAAACAAGATCCCCTTTGAGATATTTCATCTGACAAAAGCTTTACGTGTAAAATTATGTATATATATATATGTGTGTGTGTGTGTGTGTGTGTGTGTGTGTGTGTGTGTGTGTGTGTGTGTGTGTGTGTGAT
>JAPMOQ010006701.1:0-39522 GCA_026543055.1 Argiope trifasciata
GGTCTTTACCTTCAGAAGCTACTGCATCCCTTTCCGTGTTAAACTCTTGCATGACATCATTATCAGAATGAGTTAAGAATAATTCGTTTAATCATAATTTAATAATGATGTTATATAAACGTATAACATCCTGTGTATACAATTTTCTTTGTATAATTTCCTTAATAAAATAAAATTATATATATATATATATATATATAATATTATATTATTTTGTATCTATTTTCTGGTAAAACTTTTAGTACAATACACCCAAATAAGTTCATCTATGGGCTCTTTACCCTTGTGACCTTCACATCTTAATGCCTCCTTTGAGAAATATGCACCTCTCGATAAATTACTTTTTAGGCATTCCCTCTCATATTTTTAACACTTTTCCGAAACAAAGTGAAAGAAATAAAACTAATATAAATGCATTCTTCTAGTTATATATGCTTCAGGAGCAAACAGAAAGGGGAAGAAAAAAAAGACTTTTCTTATTTTCTTGTGAAAACTCCTTCTAACCAGAGAAGGAACGAAAGACCTAGAGTTTAATTTTCCAGGACGCCATCACTCATGCTGTCATCGTTCATCAATTTTCATTCTTTCTCTCTTCCTTCTCGTTTTCTTCCTGGGCCATTGTTTTCCAATTTCGATCATGGAAAATTTTCCGGGAGAACTTTTCATTCATCGGCATCAGTCAGTAAATATAATCGGAGAGAAGAATGAAAAAGCGGCGAAACGAATATAAATTTTGACTGAAACTTATTTGTGGAACGGCATTAACTTTCGACTGCTTAATACAATAGTTTTCCCTCTGAATTAATCCGTGAAGTTGACAGCTGCCTTCCCGTCAGTGTTGATTAAGGGCCCCTCTTATTGAAATATATTGTTCACAAGTTTGAGTAAGCGGAAGAAAAGGTATTATTTTTCCAGAGCGAAAATTAATTATAATGATTGTTTAATAGCAGATAAAGGACGTGCTGTTAATTTTGCATTCGAAACTTTGACTAAAAACAACAATTATTCTATTCTGTACTATTTCAAATTAAATATGAATAAAGTCGCTCGTGACTTATAGCAAACTAAGGCTTTTAATCTTAAATGAATTTAAATTCAATATGCTTTGAAATGTTGGTGGTTCAGTTTGTCACCAGTATTTAATTCATTTATATGTCAGGCTAAAAATAACTAATAAAATAAAAGCGGAAAAGATGTCTAGCTTTTTATCGACAATCAGAAGATTTGTAGAGCTTTTGTTGGTTATTGTCTTCTTATGGAAAAACTGGATAATTAATGAGCAAAATAACCATTCATAATAATCCATGTTAATACGGCTCAGTTCTGTGGCAACTTGGTGGCTGATTGAAACTTTTTTTTTTTTTAAAAAAAGGGCTAATGTTATTGATATTAATCTTAAATGTAAAGACGTTCAATGTAATTCTCCCTGGCAAAATATCAGTGTTTAAAATATTTATGCGATATTCAATCCACATTGGCCATTCATGTTAATTCTATTGATAGCATAAAAATGAAACATTTTGTAAACTATAACAACTGTGGGCTTTCAAAAAATATTATATTAATTTTAAACGTGTCTTGATTTATGAAAGTATGAACTGACAATTTCAACAATTCTATATAAAAAATTGGAAGTTTTTATTTCATTTAAAAATGCTACTTGTCCATTAACGGGTGATTAGAATTAATCTTGTTCCCAAATTAAATTAATTTAAATCTTACTGTGCTAATATATGGACGCATTCAATGTTCAGATGAATATACTTTTCAGATTAATTATATATTATCTTTAATATAGCCTTGTATCAAATTAAATGAACGAACTAAGCCAGTTATGAAAAAATACCCTACAAAATATTCTCATTGAAGCACCACTAATAATAAATTGAGCATGTCATAGAATCTTCATGAAATTTCTATAATAATATGTTCTTCAGTTGCTACATATGTGAATGTTATTTACCATAACTAGCGGGATATTGAGGACCGAGCGAAGGGTTACACATGTCCAGATCTTAGAAGTACCTTGGGGATAAATGTGCTGACTCTTATATACCACTTTCCAAAATTATTGTGATGAGGAGACGAAAATATAACACCATGCCCCGAGAATCATTAACCTTTTCTAAGCCCCCTGATGATCACTGGGAAGAAATAATTCATTGTTTATTCGTTCCATTAACTCTGGCGCTAATGGAGCTTGAAAAATACAATTAGAGAACATCAAATTTTGGTTCCCGAGAATTTAAAGATAGAATGTCATTATTAACTGATATAACTGTTTAAAGTGTTTCTTAAATGCAGCAGTATAATTTCCATCCCCAGTATTTCTTTCCAGTATATGTGTATTAAATCAAAGATTTTTGAAAAATATTTCTACTAGATCTGTTTCATTCTTTTGTTTAACTTTTAAATGTTTCCCCATTTTTTCTTTCAAAGAAAAGTAAATTGGGTCGTTCAGCATCAGTTTTATCCTAAAGAGGCTATATTATCTTTTCACCCAATCCCCGCTTCTCTAAATTAAGTCTTGATAAAGCTGGCAATGTCGTCCTACAAGTTAAATATACCTTTCCACCTTTCAAAAATTCACACGCAAATACCTCGCAGCTATCCATAATAGATTAGTTATCTCGAAGGAAAGCAAAGTTTTAGGGCATAATCACTTTTCTCACTCTTTCCATGAAAGCCGTGAACATTACACAATATATCCATGACGGGACATTATTAGTAAGGATATAAACCGGATTAAAACCGTCCTTTTATCTGGAGAACTTGTGTCCCGTCGCTTTATTTTCCGTGTATCGCCGGTCCAGTAACAATCTCCTCATTGACACACCCATAATGTGCATTTTTACGCTTTTGTTGCGAGGTTACGTCGTAATTTACGAGGGACTTAATGCTCTTATCTTCCAGTGCCTTCCAAGACGCTGCGACGAGTTACATTCCATTTCCTGTTATCTCAGGGCTGCAACAGCTAGAGTGTTCGGAAAGCTTATCTCTTACTGCAAATTAGTTGCATCGCAAGGGTCGTGCGTGTTGTGCGTAGTGTTATCCACGAAGAAATTGTTGCGAATGGCTATATATGCAGGGTACATCGTTACCAATCAGGGAAGGAAAAAAGTAGGGGAGGGAGAGGTAGAGAATGCATTATGGATTAGGCCGACCGGCTCTTGGATGAATTCTTAAGGCCTTAAAATGGTTTTCGGTATCTTAGTTCTTGTTTATTGGTTACTGAAACACACATTTGCTTTTTGGAGTTTGGGAGTATCTTTCTTTAAGGTGCAGTCATGAGAAACGTTGGCACCGAAGTAAAAATCTTAATAGTTCATCTCAGCTTTCTTCGGCTGATTTTTTTTATTACTTCTTTGTGGTGATTTTGTTTTATAGCCGCTATCTAACAGAATTTCCTTGTTCAATGTAGTTTGATGAAATGCGTATAAAAGTGATTTGCATTCATGGTTTTTACGATAAGCTATTGTCATTGTGTCGCAACAGGACTGTGGTTTACGAGTACACCAAATTCATATTCGAATCTTTATTCTTAAATGCAAAATCTTGGGATATTATCATTTTGTTCAAGCTCTTTTCTTTGGCGTTAACTCTCCAAACTTGTTAAGCATAGTACAAATTATTTAATTTTTCCCTGAAGGTGTTTTTTTAATTGTTCATGTGTTTATGAAAATTGTGCTGAACAAAATGTAAACAATAAATAAAAAAGGAAAAACAATCGCAAAAGGAATTAACCTTTCCAAGATATTAAATCTGTGATTTTAATACAATTCCTTTATATTGAAAATAATGTGGACGCATTTATGAAACAAGATAAGAGTGTTTGGTATCATGGTAAAAAATATTTTGATAGTTTGAATGTCAATAACAATTAAACAGATAAAAATACGTATTTAAGGAATAAATAAAATTAAGAACATATATTTTTATAAGTGTCAGAAATCGATGTTACAGAAATCTAATACACAAGGATAGATGTATTAATTTTTTTTAAATATGAAACAAAAAGTACGTATTTTATAATAAAAATTCTATCGAATGTATCATGATTTAATTCATGCTTATGATATTGATGCTATTTTTTAAAAACTTATGCGGAATAAAAGTAGTTTTTTAAACAGGAATATTAATTTTGTATAAATATAAATTTTATTTCGAAGTAAGGAATCGAATTCTTCTTCTTATTATTTTTTCTGGGAAGGGGTTAAAAAATGTTAAATTTTAACCGGTTAGGATTTTTTTTTTTTTTTTTTTTTTGCTTACTAAAATGTAATGATTTTTTTTTAATATTTTTCCTCAAGCTCATAAGCATTTCTTTTGAAAGTTTATGATTTCATTCTCATAAAACTTTGTTATAATGATAATATTTACATATGTTTAATAGTAATATTTGTAATTTAATTTACATAAAAAATTATTGTATTTACATCCAAATATGCATTACTTGGGGAATGTTGCAGCGGCAGGAGACAAAAAGGGAAGATGAAGGTGCCGAGTCTACGCGGCACCTTGATGCTGCGAACGTTTTTTTTTTTTTTTTTCCTTTTAAGAAATGTTACGATGGGGAATTATGTCCCTCGAAATAATATCCACCAACCCTTGGTATGAGTTTTCATTTGGCTCTATTCTTCAGTTTTCTTTTACATTTGGTACTAATTGTTTAAAAACGCACCATTCTCGCTTCTTGCATAGTAAAATAATTGAATGCAGAATCAAAAATGTAACAACTCACATTAATTTTAATTTAATTACTTTTTTTATTTAATTTAGAGATATTTCTTTTTTATTTAGCAAACGTTTGTTAACTGAGAAACCATGAAACCTGACATGTAGTAATAAAATCACTTCCCATTGAGAAAGTTATGGGGGAAAAAAAAGTTTCGTGAGCCTGCTTTTTTCCCATTTCCATATTTCTAGCATTAGTAAATAGAATGCTCGTATCACTCTCATTTTTTTGCAAAAAATGTATCCTGCCAAACTAACACCCGGATTGGTCTGTGACAGGGAGCCAGAGAAGGGTAGCTATCAGTGATTAGTAGCCGAATTCGTTAGGGACAGGGAAAGATCACTGGCGTTCTGAAATGACATTCGCGGCTCAAATCCGGGGTGAGATCTGGAAAGTCACGTGTCTAGCTGTTAATGGCCAACGCTCCTAAGACCATGAGCCACGATTACTAAAAGAAGAAATTAATGACGCCGGATTACACTCTGTCAGGCAGCTTTCCCTCTCTCTCTTTTTCCCGGACAGTTAAGCCTGGATTGCGATGGGCTTTTCACGCATTTATTTATTTTTTATATGGCAGTCTTTTCGCTGATTCTCACCCTCTCCCTTTGTGCGGCGAGATTTTGGCGATCGTTTTTTGGCGCCGCCGCTTGTCATTCAAAATGCTTCTTTCATTAATGTTGTATCTCAAAGAAAGGGGTTGACAGACCCTTCTTGTTTGAACTAGGTATTAACGACACACTTTTTTTTTTTTATAATCCTAGTCGCACTCTCGCATTTTTTGTTATAGTTTTAGACGTCGCTGTAAATGACACTCTTAATCCTTTTTCATACTAGAGACAATCGATATTGGCTGGGAGTGAGCGATAATTTTAATCGCCCTATCCGCCTTTTATTTTACATGTTTAAAATTATATCGATTGCGAGGTGGTAGTACTGTCATCGTAATTCTTGATATTAAAATTTAGCATAGATCAAATAGTAGAGTTTTTGTTTTAGTTCATAAATATACAAAATAAATGCTTTGATAAAACTTATGGATTATAAGGCTTTGATAAAGCACAGAAATAATGATAAATATTTTAATAATAAGTTATTCTATATATATATATATATATATATATATATATATATATATATATATATATATATAAACTCCAACTATATGGTACTGAAATCTTTTTTATTACTTATTGTCGAATGGCAACAATTCAAATATAAATAAAAAACTCATATATTTGTTTGTAACTGCTTCATTAAATGCCTTTATTACTGAGCTTAATAATTCAACTAAATTCTTAATGAAGCTGCAAAATGTTAGCTAAATTTGTCACCAAAATCTAGATCCAATTACAAGAAAGAAAATATTTAAAAACTCAAGAGAGTAGATACAGGCATTAGCGAAAGTTTAATCGAGCGCAAAAAAAAAAAAGATTTAACCGTAGCCAGATTGATACTCTAAATTAATATTTCTCTTAACTTTTCTTATTATATTATTAATTTGGTGAACTTTTTTATGCATTTAGCTTTAAAAAAATCCGCTTTTTTAGGAACTTGGTGCTCGATACGCCTCTTTTACTCTAAAAAATTAGTTTTTCAATTATATTAATATCATTTCTGTACTATTTGTTTATTTTTTAATTTTCTTTTACCTCGATATAAAACAGTGTTATAACAATAATCAAATTCCTCTATTACAATACTGAATCATGTGCTCCTACCAAAGTTAGAATAAAGATTTAAAAAAAAAAAATATCTTCTTTGGATTTTATCACCTAATTAGGATTTTCATTCCCTTTTTTATTTCCTAATATGCATATTTCCAATTTGCCTCCCAATTATTTTTAGTAGACTGATTTAATTAAATTTCTGCTTTTAAATCTTTTTAAATAAACAAAACTTATTTAAAAATGTCTATAATATTAATTGTTTTACTGTAAAGAAGGTCAAAAATCTAGGCGCACAAGTTGGCGGACAAAGGTGGTTAGTTTGTTTCAAATGGTTAGACGTGTTTGAAAACTGGCGGCAAATTTTGATTTATTTTGATGAATGCTGTTTCAAGAAATCTATATAATGATCGATTGAATTTTTAGGTTAATTAGGTTTCAATTCTTTCAGATCTAATTATATCATTTATTATAGAAATTTCGAATTATTGTTAGTATTCTTAATGTTTAACGAAACAATTTTTCAGTGATGTATCATTTAAATTATGAATGTTTTAAATTCATTCAAATTATGATTTCTTTAAGTTATATTTCACTATAAATTATTCATCGCAATCATTTTCTATTCTTAATTTTAAAATATCTTGAAATCTGTACATAGTCAATCCAATGTGATTAGAAAAAGCTTCTTATCTTCGTTATTTATATAAGCATACTTTAATTCTAAACATTCATTTCAAATTTCCTTAAAATAATTATTTAAAATATGGTTAACATGTATTATCAACTAAAAATTGGATTTTCAAGGGCAGAAATGGTTAAGGCCCTCTTTAAAGTATAAGAAAAAAAATTATCCTTTCTTGAAGAATTTTATTTTAATCTTAATTACCTAAACTTAAAATATTGTTAGCAACTAAGCACCTTTAATGGCCAGGTGTTCGTTCACAATATTTATAAAAATAATTAGAAAATGTCAATCGACTGTATAAAAATGCATTTTATTACAAAAATGAACTATAATATTTTTTCTTCTACACTGAAAAATGGTATTCTTTTTAAGTACGTGGTTAATTATATTTTATTACACCATTAATTATTCTAAAAGTATAATAGTTTAAACTATATTCACTCGATAGTTAACTTTCTGATTAGTTAGCTATGCACACTCAAAGTGGCGAAATCTGACCATATAATGGAGCTGGGGACTGTGTCAAGGTTTTTTTAAAATTTAATTTATTATTTTTTTGCGGTTATATCTAGAAAATGAAGGGATAGAATTTGGATAACATACCTTATCGTCATGTACTATCAAGTGAAATAAATATTGGTCAAAATGTAAAGACATTTAGGCTGGAGAAATCTGTCTTGATTTTTTTCCCCTTAGAAAATGTACTGTGAAATAGTGTTTTGAAATTTCTTCAATAGTGACAGTGATGGGAAAAGGCGACTGTTGATGAAAAAGGGTCGTAGACTTAATTTGAACTTTAAAAAAATGGATGAAACTTGACCAATAATTAAATCTAGAGAACTGCTCTCTGGTTGTTTTTTTAATTATTTTAATTATTAATTTAATATTTTTATTATATAAGTTTTATTTACAATCAAAAACTGCAGTCTGTTTTTAAAAAACAATTTTCTGATAGTCATTTAATTTAAACAATTTTTTATTAGCAATATTTTCTATAACATTATTGAATTTTTCTATAAACATGTTAATTTTGCTTGTTGTGGAGATTAAAAATGTTCTATAATTCTGCCAGATTGCAGTGCAATATTTTCTTTGTTATTTTGTAACTAATTTTTCTATATTCAAAATAATTAAATACTGATTACTTTATCTAAATTGAATATAATTTTTAGTAAATTAAAATGTTTAATAAAATTAATCTTATGCTATAATCTTTTAAAATTATTTGTGAATTTTCATAAGAATCTTTATAATTTTTTTCCAATAATTTCATTTTTCCAATGGCAGGAGAAGAAAAAAAGGTCCATTTCATCGGTTCATTTCCATAATAAATAAACTGATTCAACATATCGCGACAGTAATTTGAAATTATTCACAAAATATGATTAAATCATTTAAAACTCAAACCCAATCGACGAGTCCTGCGTTTCTCGCAATTCTTTTATTCCCACTTTCACACAGATAGTGAGCAAGTACTCTAAGCTTTTATTCACTCTCAGAACTCAAAAGTGATCTCAAGATTTTGCAACCTTCACTTTCTTTCCGCTCGCACCCCCCCCCCCTCCATTTCCATCCTTTTCCTTGAGAATCATCCACCCGGGGCCCGTTTGATGTCGAGAGCACGCACATCATCATCATCATCATCTCGACGAAGTTGGAGATTTGCTAAGGTCCGCATGGTGAAAGATGACGTCATCCCTTCATCTCTCTCATCTTCCTCATCCTTTTCTGATCACGTGGCGTTCCGCACGATCTGGAAAGGGTTTTCACGGGGCCTGAGTTTTTAGTCAGCAGTCCTCGATTCCGATTGTGTCTGGTGTCGTCCGCTCCCCTCTTGTCCCCCTTTCGCGTTCGCGCAGCCGGCGCAGTCGCCAAGTAATTGTTCTCGTCCTCGTGAGTCAGGGGCTGGATGCTCTAATTCGCCTGGTGAGAAGAAAGAATTTGGCAGCGGAATCGATGAGAGGACTAATTTGCATAATTTTTGTTCTGTCTATACCGCTTTATTACTATTATAATAATTTCAAATGTTTATTGTCTTTTAAATAGTCTGTAAAGGCTAGGACTTTTTTGAAACTTGTCAACCTTTTAGAAAGTTTCTATCGAATTTATACATATAAATTATAACTAAAAATTGATAGATTCTGAAGATTAGAAAAGGTTAAAGCTCCCTTTAACGTTAATTTTTTTTAAAATCCTTTCTTAAAGATTTTTGTTTTAGTCTAAATGACCTAAACATACAATATTATAAGCAAAAAACCAACTTTAATGACCAGGAGTTCACCCACAATATTAATAACATTAATTAGGATATGTCAATCAATTTTATTAAATGCATCTTATTACAAAAAAGAACTAATATTTTTTCTTGCATACTATAAAATGTTTTTTTTTTGTATTCGTACATGTTGTTAATTATATTTTACTATACCATTAAGTATTTACTGTTGATTATATTTTATTATACCTAACTGGAGTGATTTATAAAAAATGAAGATAATTGAATGAATTGAATTGAATTGGTAATGATTGAAATTCAATAAAAGAGTAAGATATTTCTTTTAAAATGTGATATGACTCGAGTCAGTTCTAAAGCTGCGCTATAGCTTTTATTTCGAGCAAATCTCTTAATAAATGTGTATGATTTCCAGTTTCTCATTTGAGGGATATCGCTTGATCTCCTCCAAAAGGAAAAGTACAATAAACTATAAGTTTTGAGTTTGCGTCTTCGCAATTCCGAAGTTGAGATCTAATTATTTGACAGCTCTAAAGTTTACAATTCATTCGGTTAATTAGAATTTCATTTTTAAAACTATCATCGCAGGTCTTAAGACTAAAAATATTTTTAAATTAATCATATTTTAATTAAAAAGTAAACTGAAATATAATCTACTTTGGTATAGTTTGAAGATATAATTTCTATTTAATGTAAAACATATATTTTACATTTGCTGTCAATTACATTTGAAAAAAAAAAAAAAATTCGCCATTACAATGAAAATTAAGTTTTAAAAATATAAATTTTTCTATATATATATATAGTTCATAAACTTTAGTTTGAATATAAAAAATTAAAAATTAAAATCTGGTGATTGAAAAAAAATATATTACAAAAAAAAATGTTAAATAATTTTGTTCTCGGATAATGAAATAAATTGTAATTCTAACTTGTAACTTCTAATAAAACTTATTAGAAGACACTTCTAATAAAACTTATTAGTAAAACGTTATCTTTTATATTTTAAATTCGACCGTAATAATGTAATTTTAATTCACACTCAAAATTTTTTCGAAAAACACACTATATGAACATTTGAGTTTTTATAAAGTTTTATATACCGCTAATGTAATAAAACAAAAGAAGTAAATATTCGCTCTAAATTTATCTTTAAAGTAATGAAGTTGATAGTGTTTTTCATTTGTTTATTTTCAATGGAGGGCTTATCTAAACGCATAAAAAAACACCTCTTGCAGCTGCAGTTTATTACCATTTGAGGCTTTTGTTTTGGTTAGCTGTTCATTCAAAAACATTCGATCCGAACATATACCCAACCCCCAAACAACCGAGCGCATGGACCGCTCGACTCGCAGGTACCTGAGCGTAACTAGTAGATGCGCTCCGTATAGCACCTTTTCAGATAGTTTTGCTGCCACATAAATATACGGCGGCAGGAAACTAACGCCTCTCACTTGTACCTTAAAACTTGCTGCTAGTTCTCATAGTCACGTACGGTGCTTATTACTTTGTTTGCTTCTTGGTTCTTTTTTTTTTTCACCTGCTCGTGTTTGGTTCTTTTTTTTTTCTCTCGAATGATTTTGTTGCTTCTTTTCACCTTGTTTGGTGGCAGTTGGATGTTGCTGACGCACGACTGAGTGCGCTTTAGTGTGTTTTGTTCGTTTGCGGTAGCTCCTCTTCTTTATGAGGGTTCTTTGCTTCAGGAGAGCATAAGGCATGGTGTAAAAAGAGACTTTATTTGTAAAGTTGCTGTTACTGTTTCTGTCTATTTGGGTTTTTTTTACCTCCTCGCCTTTATTCTTATAGCGCTGCTTTTAAGAAAAGTCACTCAGGTGTTACAGGATGTCTGGATAGAAAGACAATGTGGAAGGGCATTAAAGAAATAATTAGATACTCGGACCTTTTTTTATATGTTCATTTTTTTAATTGTTAGAAACACTTTATGTGGTCAGTCTGCAAAGATACAAGCACAATTTTTTAAAAAAAATTGGAAATGAAGTATATATAAAAAGAAAATATAATCTTCAGAAAATAAGAACACAAGATTAAAAATTCAAATTCCCTCGTTTCAGATTATCTGAGTTTGAAAAACACTTATAACTCTACTTACATATAAGTATATATATTTTTCGTACTTATTGATTTACAATTTTATTTCTAGTCACAACTACACACATAAATGAGATTGATCTTGCATGGTATCGCGAAGTTCATGGAAAATATTTCTGGCAGATTTATAATTCTCAACTAAATACTTTTTTGTGAAAGTATTGCATTTTAATACATTGCATAGTGTTTAAAATGATTCTTTGTGTCAACAGGGAGAAAGGGTTAGGAAACTAAGGATAATAATCATTTCAAAGAACCTAAATAGTTGGAATATCATAACGTAATAAACTTCTACATTTTTATTATGTTTTTCGAATAATGCATAAACAACTCTTGAAATATTCAGTTTCAGTGATTTGTAAGTTTAATATTGATGCTTGTTGGATTCGTTTCAAAACTAACTGTTTGTCTAACAAATCAATAAAATTCATTCTGTAGAAATTTTGTTTGGGGATAAAAAGAAAAGATCCGAAAAGATTTTGTCCAACAATATGTTCGGCTTTTTAATATCTGAGATTTGAATCTTGACTTCAATTTCTCCTATATTTTATAATTTTAACATATTTTTTTCCAATCTTAATATATTTCTAATGCATAAAATATTTATATATTAACATTTAGCGTAATATATTTATAATTTAACATATCTTTATAATTTTAAGCATGATAAATTTTTGTTATATTTCTAAATTTTGTTTTTAAACTACCTTTTGGTTTGTAAGCTATTTTTGTGAAAGATGACTGCAAATTCATACTTCATTCGGCATTGCTTATTCTTCAATGTTTTATTAACGATGATTATCATATTTTTTTATTCGCTGTCGCATTACGGTTCCAAAATATATTTTGCAGTCACATATTATTTTGTGTACTGAGACTTTTCTGTGATATGTAAATATTTATAAAATATTTTGTTGTGAGGCAAACAGAAAGTTATGTTTAAACACTTATTAAAACTAAAGAAATATGTTGATATAAAATTGGTACTACTGAAAAGCTTATTCTTTGAAATCTTAATTAATGTCAAAATGTTTTGTTCGATAATACACATTATAAAAGTTATTGCTCAATAATTTTATTGTTTAGAACTTCGTTTAATTTTAAATTAATTACGAATCCTAAGATTCGAAGATATTATGAAGTATCTATATGCCAATTTTGGCTATTCTAGGTACAGCCATTTGGTCTGAGAAGTATTATAAACTATTTATTTGCATCATACGAAAGTGGTATGAATGGTTAATGATTTAATTTATGTTTGCTATAACATTATTATGTCACTACTGTGATATACTATGACCCTACATTATTATACAGCACATCAACTCTTTTCACTACAACTTTTGAAACACTGATAATCCTCTGACACATCTAACAACCTTTTCATCGAAAACGAATCAATTAAGTGACCGACAATACGTGCAGTATAAAAAATAGCCAATGACTTGCGAAAGTCATGCACCGTGCTCAATTCCAACGCACATTACGATAATCACTTGTCGGCTTTAAAGGATAACCAATGAGGTGAGCATAAATATTCAGCAGATAGCAACGCATTACGCGTGTCACTCTTCCATCTAATAACTCTATCAGTCAGTCAGATATTTTTTCTTCTTTTTATTATTATTCCATCCACCCCATCATACCACCAGGAACGACCTTGCCCGGAAATGGAACGCTTTTGGAGGATGGGGGGGGGAGAGGGGGTATTGATGGTTCTCTATTCCATTAAGTAACTGCCCACACGCGATATCCCATGTCGGCTCGTTCGGACATGTGTCACCGTCCACCTTGCCTGATGAACGTCCAGCCCTGGCCATTTTTTGCTTCGTATTTGTTTTGTTTTTGTGCTGCGTCCTCATCGTGGATGTGGTTGGCACATAGGTCACACGATGTGTCTGTTTATCGTATTTTTGTAATATATTTAAGGAAGGAAGTGGTATTAACGAAGTGGACAGGATCAATTCGTTTAATGAAAGTGGTTAGGGATGAAAGTGTGCGGTTGGAGTGGAGGGAGGGAATGGTATCTAGTTTTTGTTGAAAGCTAGTTTTGCTTCGTGTCGAGTGATCTTAGGTTTGGAAATGGATTATGTAGTAAAGAAATATTTGTGATGGCGTTAAGTAAGAAAGTTGGATCTTAAAAATGTGATCTGCTATCCTCCTTACAAAATTTGAACGTTAGTAATGCACAAATCTTTCAACCTGCAACATTTTCGAGTTCGATTATTTCATTTTAAGTATTGTTTGCCAAAGATCGGCGCTTTTGCGCATGCGTTAGAATGGTTTGATGCATCAAATTAGAGATGAAAAGAGATGTTTATATTTCACAATGAAGTAAATTCGGACTAATCCCAGACTAAATTAAAATAAAATAATAAAATCAGAAATAACACGATACTCACATACACATAAAAAATGAAAGGAAAAGTATTTAATAAGCTTGAATAAAGGTCAAAGAATGACGAAAAATTCCACAATGTTCCTCTTAGACTCTTAGAGAGATAGAATCGTCGAAAAGTGGCCGTCTCAGAATGCTGAACGAACACTATATATTAAACATTAATAAAATTAATGGCTATATTATTACACTTTTTTTGGTAAGTCTCTATCGTTAACAAAACACGTTCTGTTCAATAATTGAATTCAAAATATTTATGCCATAACTGATTATAAATTATGGATAAATTAAGACTGGATAGATAGTATAGATATAATAGTATATAATCTATTATATACTATTATTTAATATTATAGATGCTGGATAGATTATAATATAGTCAGTGCTCTTACTTTTTTTTCACACATTTAGCCCGTTTCATTTGTAATTTTTGGAAAAGAAAGTATTCGTGCTTAAAAATTCTTTTTAAAAACCGTATTAAAACTTAAGCACTGTCTAACTCTTTCAACTTATTAGTTTTTCTTATCTGAATTTTTACTTTTATACATGCGTAGATATTCGTAATTATAATAATGTTTTTTGTAGTATTGCATCTTGCAATTATTTATTATATTTTAGACAAATCATTTACTATAACTAAAATCAAAATATTTACCCGATATTGAAAATTAATTAGAATTTAACAAATAGCTCTTGCTTGTTTGCTATATCTTAATAATGTGTATATTTAATACTTACTGTTTGTTGTAATGTTTTAATTTTGTTTAAAAATAAGATTTGAATGCCCATCAGTGCCATTAAATTAACTAAAATTAATCAAAAAATAATCATAGTGAAAAGAATATAATACACAAGAATAATAAAATTATTATATCTTGAAAAATATTTGGAATAAAATAAAAACTACGCAATTATAGTATTGTATTTAAACTAAATTTCAATTTCACATTCCAAAATTTTTCAACTTTTAATCCCCTTATCTAAATCTATATAATTAAATTTACAAAATAAGACAAAAATCACTCTCATTTTTTATCACAAATTTTTAATTTAATACAGCGTTTAGCAGAATTTTTCTACTTAAAACAAAACAAAACAAAATATTATTAATAAATTATTTAGTATCTAATATTTAAAATAATCAAAAATAATTTTTAGCTATCCAAAACGTAAACATTAAAGCATATGTTTATGTATTTAAAAATAAATTTATAAGTTATTAATTTCGTATTTCTGTTTCTTTTCAGGATTTGGATTGCTTCTGTGAATCCCCGTCAAAGATGGGGTCAAAATATTCTTCTCTGCTTTTTCTAAAAGGACAATAACCTCTCTTTTAACTAATAGTCAAATTTCTTGAACAAAACAAAAAAAAGGCAGAGCATCCTCGTGAAAAACAATAAAAAGAAAAGAAGAAAATTTTGAAAACTTGAATCCCAAGATGACATCCTCCAAGAGGTCTCGGAACATCATCTTCCTGGCTTCACGATGCCAACGACATTGCCTCATCATCTTCTTGATGACGTCACTCATCGGCGGGGGTGAGGGGGTGTGGCAAGATGGCATCCAACCTCTTATCAGAATATCCCAACTTGGTAAGTCACGATTTCAATTTTAGAGCTACCTGAGTAAGGTACACTATCTTTCTTGTTTATAAAAATAAAACAGCGAAAAGAAAACGCTGGAAAAGACACGGGCCTAACATCCTCTTACCCATTTCGCCTTGGGGTTTGTTTGCCAGAGGAGGATAATATCTGTCACTGTCCCTTCTTTTCTTTAAATAAATAAAATAAAAAACCGTGGAAAAGTAGATAAAAGTAAATTCCATTTTGAAAATCCATTTAGTTGCTGTTTTTCCTGGCTGTATTTATATATATAGGCTTCCAATGTCAGTGTTAACATTTCAAAGGTATGTATCGTCTGCTTTATGAGTAAGCGCAGGAAAAATCGTCTGCGTTTGTTTTGGGTGGAAATGAGACGCCTAAACTGTGTTGTTGAGCGTTAGATAAACACCGCTTTAGAAAAGTGCGGTTTGATTATATTAACGTAGGTTTGGGGTTCGTAATAAAAAGAAGTGTTCCAAAGGATATGTCTTTTCTCTGCTGTTTACATAAATTTTTGTAGTATTTTTCTAATATTGCGAGACTTTTTTTATACGAATGAATAGAAAAGTGTTTTTTAAAGAATGTTTCAAAAAATTTATATTTTATTTCATTTTTTTAATAATTATTACTATGCGCAAATACGGTATTCTGAAAATGGAAGTTGGATAAATGAGAATACAAAAAATATTCGTGCATGTTCATGATCATTAACATTTTTTAGTAGAAAACCTTTACCGTCATGCCATCTTTTCATTTTAATTTTTAAAAAAAATATTTTCAATTAATTAGCACATGAAAAATATGAAGTGAAATCTTGTAGTATTTAACCGAACCCATTTGTAGAAACTTAAACTATCTTCTAAATGTACCGATTCTATCAGTTAAATATAACCAATAAGGTGTTTGTTTTAAACTCAGATTCTATTTTTTTTATATAAAATTAATTCTTTGGCTTTAATATTCTTTTTGCCGACCGATTTTAATTAGAAATATTTGGCTATATCAGTGTCAGTCGTGAAAAAGCGTGAGCCATTTCAGTACAATAATAAAATGAGACGAATGCGAGCCATGTTGATATAATGCTGGTTGATTTTTTTTTTTTTTTGATAATTACTCTTTTGTCAGATGTAGCAACTGTTATGTTTTTTAAAATAATCAAAAGAACATGCAGCGTTTATTAAACAGTTTCATAATCGGATGTATTTATTGTTTGCAAAATTCAGGATGGCATATAATAACATAAAATTTGCTGTAATATTTTTCAACTTTTGTTTTACATTAAATTTTAATTATTTTTCGTTAAAATTGCCACATAAATTAAGGCAGAAGATATTTTTTCTACTCAGAATAAACGAATCGAATATTTTTCCTATAAAATCAAGAATTTTTAAATGTGCAAATCGAACTCTAATTATTGTAGAAAGTAAAATAAGCCAGAAACCACGAAAAATAATAAAAAAGGAATTCCATAAACTAATATTTACATCAATCAAAAAAGATATTACTTTGGAAACAAAATGTTATTGAAATAAATATACCAAATATTATTCAAATTATACCAAAATGTTTCTCAATATTCAAAACTTATTGAAAATAGGGCTCTATTAATACTATTGCTGAAGGTTGACCTCTAAAATTAAAAGGAGGAGAATTATTGTATTAAAATTAACATTAAAAAAGACATCAATTAATACTTCCATTCAGTAGCCTACAGCTCTATTCGAAGAACTTATTCATTTCACCGAAAGTGATAGGCAGACTTTATAAAAAAATTCAAAAATCTCTCTCACTTATCTGTTAAAAGATAAACACGTACGTGGCTGGAATTTGCACACACACATTTACAGAAGAATTCGCTTCAGGTTAATTAACAATTCACCTGATTAATTATATTGTCCCAGTTCCTCTGTTCTGGGATGTACAGAGCGAACGGTACAAGGCTCGCAACTGTCTTTTATTTCTACCTTAATAACGATTCACCAGATTCGTTTTGCTCTTTTCTTGTTTTCATTAATTCACAAATATGAATATGGATGTTGAAGTTAATATTTATGAATGTTTGTGTGCTTTGCAATTATTCTTTGGACCTTTTTGAGATAGAGGGGTTGTAGAAAGTCAAGGTTTATGTTGTAGATGCCAGGATTGATAAGTAATGCTAAAGAAATGAAATCATTGCGGATTCTTTTGATTTTCTTAGAATTACTGCATTTTTAATTGTTCATAACAAGGTTAATGTATGTGTAGGTGTATGGAATTAAAGGTGTAAGATTTTTAGTTGTTTTCATTCATTCATTTCAATGGCATCAGCATTAATCATGCCGTAGTTGGTGTAATGGCTAAATTTAACTGCATGATGACATCATAAATATTTTTTGTAATAATCTAACAAATGAATACGAAAGTAGGATCATAGTTTTAATACAGAACATAGTACTTATTGTACAAAAAGAGAAATGGTGAAACAAGGATAATTGGTGCCTCCTAGGATATAGGTTTTGTTTGGATATTGTTAGGATATTGTTCGACTCGAGCTACATAAAATGTAATTATTTACTTCATTTAGACCAAGTTAACAGTATTAAACAATATGTATGCCTATTACTAATGATTTACAAATTAGCCATTGGGCCCGAATTTGAATGCGTATCCAAAATAAATACGATCATATTTGAAATAAAGATGATTTATGGACTTAATGATATAGCTATTGCGAACAATCATAGAAACGTTTGCTTTGCATTTACTTTTTTAAAGAAAATATCACATTTAATATTTACTTTATTTTAACCAGTCACGTACTGAATGTTACATTTTTTTAGATTAATTTGTAATAACAGTTGATATTTTTTTCAAATTTGAACTTCTGTCAGTATGATGGAAATACATTGATAAAGGCTAATTTTTTTCCATTGGCGTGCTCGTGCAGATTAAATTTTATTATTTTGTCCGAGTCATATTGTTGAAAAATATGGTTAAAATATTTCTTTAAAAGTCCTTTTAAAACAGGAAGTTAAGTTATATGTTAAAACAATCATATGAATGGACAGCTAATTTTTTAATCTTTAACTTGATGTAAAAATCAGATTTGTGCGATAATATTTTCGAAAGTTATGTCGGAAAAACGTAAAAAAAATAATATTCGATTAGTTTTTAATTAATTTAAATTCTAATTAAAAATTTGAAAAAATTACTCCAGATTACACATTTTCGGTGTCTCAGGCATGCATATTCCAAATTTGGTAGCTCTAGGTAGTCTGATCTGTAGAGCAGCAACATACACACATTGAGCTTTATTATAAGTATTGATGAGATAATAGATTTTAAAAATACATTTTTTAAAGTATGCCGTCAGTTTTAATTTTATATTTAATGTTTTCGATTAAACCCAGATCTGAAAATTGAAACATTCGGAAATACTTAAATTTTTAATTTTTAAAAATCTGGGTGTTGTAATGATAAATTAATAATAAGAATTTTTAGTTTTTAGTCATTCATAGATTTTTATAGCTATGCCATTAAATATTCATCACCTTGGGTCTCTAATCCTCCTATCCCCTTTGGTTGAAAATATTATACATCAAATTCAGTGATATTCAATTCCTGGCTTTTTCAAAATTTACATTTTAAGTTGTCCATCACGATTAAAACTTCTACACTTCAGGGCATTTGTTTTACAAGTTCAACGGAATTGCTTTGTCATCAACGGCTTCTTCTACTGATTTCCATTATCTTGTTCACTGGCGCTACAAAAAGTGGTGAAGGGGGGATAGCAGAAACTAAAAAAAAAAGTGCAATGAAAACCTCAGAAGACTGAAGCAGCAACCAGGCAGAAAATGTATCTCCACCGTAAACTAATTTGAGATAATGCAGGTGATGCGATAGCATGCATTATCTCACACCTTCTGTCGTTTTAAAGGTGTGCAACATATAGCTACATCCATTTATGTTCTTCTACTTTTTACATCTCCGGTGTTGTTCTTTCGTTCCCGAAGAGAGGAAGAAAGGTGGGATGACAGCAGAAGTTTTTCAAACAAGCTTTTAGGAGAAGAAGGAACGAAGTTTTATTTTGTGGATTGGAAGTGTCGCGGGTAATTTACGGAAGAGGGTAAAACGCTTCTTCAATTTGCTTCCTTTTTTTCTTTTTTGCTTCTGTTTTTACGGCTCTTGGCTGAAAATGAAACATGCTTTGTTCTTCGGGGTTAAATGTGGCAGCTTTGCTGGGAAACGTGGTTAATGCGGGTCTCGAAAGGCCAAACCGGAAGATGGTTTGTCGTCAACAACAGCAGCAGCAGCAGAGAAAGGGAAACGGGAGATCGTTTGCCTCGGGGACAAGATGCGAGGAACAGAGAAAAAAGCGAATTTCGAAAACCTCTCACGAATTACATGCATGAAATAAATTCGAAACAGGCCACTGCAATTAATTTTATATGTCAGAATTCTTTCTTGCGCGGTAATTTAGATGTTTTGGAAGTGGAAGGTTAAAGAAAGTTCATTGTTGGTATTTTGCTTTAAGAATGTGATGGACAACAAAGTAACAAATTTGTCGTTGATTGATGATCGCTGTGCATGAAATTTTGACGTTACTGCGGGTGATCATGGTGTAAGCTTCAATTTAAGTTTGAAAAATCGAATCATTTGATGTATTACTACGGTACCTAATTTTGACGAGAAATCGTCAATGAGTGTTATTTTTCTCCATATAGTTTTCTATCTTTCTTTTTTATTAGAAAGTGGTGTGCACTCCATTCTATAAAACAGCTTTCAAGTGAAACATTTTGGATGCATGGGGGGATGAATCTGTTCTGATTTCCATATTATTCCTCACAAGAAACGAAACACTTTACCTTTAAAAAGCGATTTTTTAATGACAGTCGCATTTTATAAATATTTTGATCGGGATATGCCCTAGTAATGATTCTCTGTTAAATTCTAAAGTAATGAAATTACAAATTACAACTTACGATCATTGGAAGTAAAGAATTATTTGGTAGCAATTATTAAAAGTGTCTACAGGACAATCTATAATGTCATTTAACTTGAGTTCGTTAAGAAGGTACATGTACACATGGTTAAAGCTAATAAAATAGCACGACTTTAATAACTATAACAATTTAATGCTACAAAAATGGGGTTTTTTTTTTTTGGTTAAATCATGGAGACGAAGTTATGCATAAGATATTTAACGGAAATTAACAAAATCAATAATTTGGTGAACTGTTTGGTAATCAAAGGATACTATAAGTAAAGAAATTTCAGACGTTTTATGTGGAGGGCGGAATATTGCAATTATCGTCTTAATATTACTTGATTACTCCATTAAAATAATTATTCCATTTAACTTTTTTCCAATGATCTACAGAAGACTATAAAAAATTATCGCAAGCTTAATGTAAATTTGCTAGCATTATTATAATTAACATAAAAATTTCATAATGCTCCTAGTATCTATATGAAATAATTACATTTTTACACTAATATATAAAACAAAATGTTCACAGTGATATTCTGAATTTCTTGGAATATATTCAATATGTTGCATATTCCATGCGATATGCTCGGATACAAATTATGTGGTATACTCGATGAAACTATGTTAAAAAAAAAAAAACAGCACCTGATATTGTATGAAAATCAGGGCAGTATTGCAGAAATTATGGTAGTAAAAATATTTTAAAACATATCATTGATTTTAATAACTGTCAATGAAAAAGTTTCGCTAAAATTTTTGAAAACATTAGTAATAACACATTACATTTTACATTTTTCACTTCAAAGTAGTTAAAAACCCTTTTATATTATGACATTTTGCATTCAAGGTAATTTTTCGCTCTCTTTAATAGTATTTATTACATTATTATTATTTTTTTAAAGGGGTTTTGTAATATTCAATATATTTTTAATGTGCTTTTACTACTTCTTTTGTTGATGTATTATTGTCAAACTTTTTTCTTGCCCTATAAATCATAATAAACCAGTCATTTATTTCGAAATAGTGCCCAGAGTTATTTCAAAATGTTTAATTTTCAAAGAAAAAAAAACATTCTCTTGAATTAGATCGATGAAACCTAGCTACCAACTGTCGGAAATAAATTTTTCATTTACATCGCCTTGAGAAAAGATGATCTAAAGGACAACCATGAACATCATAGTAAACATACCAGTTAATTTACTAAATACTTGAAATATATCTTTCCTGTCATCGGCCCTCGTTCAGTAATAATGCTTCAGATAGAAATCTCAGTTTCCTAAAAAGAGATGAAACAGAAAAATAAAGGAAGAAAATTTTAGAAAGAAAGGCATAAGAAGGGGGAAAAAAACCGCTCATATAATTTTTACATTTAAAGTTTTTTGTCGTTAATTCTTTATTCTGGCGTAAAACAAGTAAGAACCTTCTTTCATCAATTTAAAAAAAAATTCTGTAATAAAATAAAGTACTCTAGTAAAAGTTTCTAAAATACAAAACTCTCTTCCCATTTAATAAGTTATGTCCTTCTTTTTATTTCGTCATCGTTTAAGGGATACTTGAAGTTTATTCTCTTTCAATTTTGAGCGTGTTTTTTTCCCCCTCTCGAGTTTACCTTTTGTTGATTTAAAATCAGTTTGCAGGACATGAAAGATGTATCCCAAAATAAATCACTGGTTAAGAAGACTATTTTTCTCATTTTTACTTTTTCTTCGATCGTTTTCTGGGAATTTTATTCCAGTTTGTATGAAACAACAGAAAACCTCCTGAGATTCATCATTAAATTCTTTAAAATCCTCTTCTGAAGTTTTTTTTCCCTTTCTCCATTTTCGTGAATAAAAAGTGGGAAAAAAATGAAAGCATATATCTACTTTTGAGACATTGCTAATCTCTGGTGGAAATTCATTAAACGAATTGATACATAACTTGAATGTGCAGTAAAAAAATCATATGTACTTTTTGTTATTGCAGGTTCCGTTTCATGTTTTTATTAAACATTAAAAAGTACTTTATGAAATTTGTTTTTATAGCTTAAAATATTAAGAGAAATTCATTTGTTCAAGAATTAAAAGTCAGGAAATCTTATTCAAATTAAGTACATGATCATTATGAAACTCTGAATTCTTTTTACATTTAATAATGTAGAAAAAAAAATGTTTTTTTAAAGAACAAATGGTTTTTAAAAAAAGTGGAAAAACAATGATTAAGCAACATTTACATTTTAAAAAAGGCACAATACCTTTTCAATATTTTTTAGTCTGGTTAATATAATTATATTTAAAATAGAAAAGTTTCAAGAGCTATAATAAATCTTAAAAAGAACTTTTTGATGCGAATTTATAGTGACTAATAAAATTTAATATAAATAGTATGGCCGAATTTTTTTGTTTTTATATGATAAATTGTTCTGAATTCACAAAACAAAGAAAACTTTTATGTTATACATATGAATGAATAAAAAATACAAGGTCGAATATATGAATGAATATTTTATATGAATAAATAAAATACAATAACTTATATTTTTAGGAACAGAAATTTCTTAAATTTCCAAATAATATTATAAGTTTTCTAAAAGATATTAATGAAGAATTGTGAAAACGTGGGGAGAGAGTTTTAATATAGATTCTATAAATAAATTTTTGAATTTAAAATTGCAAAAAATTATTTAAAAATCTTGAAATGTGAATGGATGATGCTTATATGCATTCTTTCTTATAATATTCATTGTTTTTAGTTTCCTTATCTGTTATTTTTGGATTCTCCTTCTTTTATGGTTTTCATTTCGATTCCAGAATTTTGAATAAAAGAATAGTTTTTTTTCTATTTATTTTGAATTTTTAAAAAACTGTATTATTGAAGCTTTTATTTTTTTCTTAATCTTATAATCTTTTTTAGTCTTTATAATATCTTTATTATATTATCGTGTTTCGTAACAGTATTTTTAAAAAATTCTTTTGTTTTCTTTAATTCCTTGGATGAAATCCTTCAAAATTTAGTTCAGTAATTTAATGATGATGTGTTTGAAATATCAAAATAATGTAGATATATAATATACAAAAATACACATAATTTTGGAACTCTAACATGGTAGAAAGGGAGAGAAGATGTATTACAGAATTCTATCATCACAAGTATTTAAAAAAATTAAGTTGTATAAAAGTTATTTTTTTAAGAAATTAAAACAACTTTTTTTTTTGTAATTTTTAAATACTTAACTTAACATTATATCTTTAAAAAAAAACAAATATGGATTTATTAACAGCAGGATATTTCCCCTTAAAGGAAAATGAGTTTTTATCTTTTTATATCATTTACCATAATGAATTAACTTTTTTAATGAACTTCAGCTAGTATTAATTCCTTTAAGTTTAATCAGCAGTTTATTTGTTTGAAGTTATGTTCGCGGCCCCCCTGAAGTATGAGTGTCTTAAATTTACAAGGCATTACACGAAGGCAGTTACTTAAAATGTTGCTTTTAATATCCGTCTCTTTTCTTTCTGGTAAAAAGTGGTTCTTGGCTTACATTCTTTATTACACCCAGAGATCTATTCGTTCTCTGCTTAATTTCTCCACGCCATTTTTTTTCTTTCTGTGTAAAAGCACTTTTCTTGCTTGGTGATTATGAGGCTGACGTTGTATGGCGAATCTCAGCGGGGTAAATGCTTTTGCTTTTAATGAAAGTACAGCACTTGACTGGATACAAAAGCTGCTAAGGGAAGGGAGAAAAAATATATAAAAAATGGGAATTTTATACATATATCTGTATGTATGATAGGGAAAGGAACAGAAATGAAAAACGCTGTTAAAATCTGCTGGTGTGGGAAAAATTGATAAGGGGGAAAAACTTTACTCCTTTTGTGTTGTTGGAACAGGCAAAAATGTTTATACCGAAGAGGCGGGAAATTGTTGTCCCGGTGGGACACTCTATGTCCCGCTTTATGAATGTGAAGAATTTTCCTCTAGTGTAGAAAATGTTTAAAGCTCCTACCGGAACCTTATCCGTTACTGGTTAAGAAGAAAAAAAGAAAGAAAAAATGCAGAAAAATGGAAGGATTTTTCTTTGCTTTGCTATTTTTAAGAGGCCGTGTGTTTCGAAACGAGTTGATCCAATTTGAGGAAAACTATTCGGATTTTATGAGTTCGTGCGTTTGAAATACCACTTAAAAGAGATACTAGCAAACGAGACTGTCACTAGTATGAATTAAGTAGGGATAAACAAGATTTCATTTCAAAATTTTCAGAGCTTGTTTTTAATCAATATCTCTCTTGTAACGTGAGTTGAGACCTGTTTATTAATAATAGGGAAAAAAAGCTTGAAAAGACATAAATTAAGTGTAAATTTTCAATGCTATTTAACTATGTACTGTCTGTGAACTCTGAACTCGAGTCTCGAAATTGTACTATTGAGAATTCAATTTGAAATGCTGGTAGTATTTACAATTTTTTTTTTTTTTTCAAACAAAGATAAAATTTCAAAAAAATTTATTTTTGATCTCGATTTATAAATAGAATAAATAGCAATTTTTTTTTAAAAAAAAGTAAAATTGGTCTAAAATTTATTTGATTGATTAAGATAACTTTATTAATATTAAATAAAGCTTATATTTTTAAAATTTGCCTTCATATAAATTGCCAAAGGATTAAAATATTTAATATTGAAACATTAAAATATGAATAAGAATCTAAAAAATGTATCTTTTGTTGAAAAATAGAATAGGTATTTATTGAAAGATAGACAATTGAAGGGCTTTGTTAAAGCAATTTCGACTGCGAGTGTAATAAAAGTGTGGGCAACATATTTAGATTAATAATATTACGTTATTTCATTCCAATATATTCTGAACTTCTAAACTGTATATACAATATCTTAAATCATTTGATGATAAAAAGTTTATTCATAAAAACTATAAAAATTGCCTGAGAAATATCGTTAAAAATCTCTAAATACTATGATCATACTTCATTGTGAAGGTATGCATATTTTGTTATAACTTCTAAACAAATTTGAGTTTAAAATAGTTTTTATGAATGTGTCTTATTATTTATTTTTAAAATAAGAACATTGAAATAAAATTTTTGAACACAAAAGAAAAGAAATTGTTATTTATAAATACTATTTTTATGTATAGTTGAATAAACACTCAATTGAATATATCATTCTATTTCTAATAAAGATCAAGCGATAATTCACTAGCCACATTTTATTCATATAATACGATACGATGTTTCCACATGTGAATAAGGAAATTATCTATATGTTAACGCAGATAAAATCAATCTTACAATAATTCTTCAAGTAAATCATGTAAAAATCAGACAAAAAGCAGAATCACTCCAAATTATGATTAAAAGATTTTATAATATGCAAATAAATTCCAGCGCAACGTCTTTTAATCATTTTAATTCTACCATTCACGATCACCGAATCATACTTAAAACAAATAAGGAATATTTGTAAAAGAAATCCAGCAATTCATTTTCTCTAGCTGTCACCAGTGTAGAACAAATTCTGTAACTGAATATTTAGAACGACTAAATGCCTGCAGCGACTAAATCAATTGGCATTCAGACATCATTGCTATCGCCGAGAAGAGAATATCTAATTTAATTTCCCGTGGATGGCTCAAAATAGCAACAACTGAAAGAGTTTTAGTCGCCAAGTGCCAAATTCAGTGGTAACTTTATCTGTGTCGAGGACCTATTTCCAATGCAGTTAATTTATTTCGCCCACTTAAGATATCTTAGTGTTTGTGTCCGAAGAAATTTCCTGTATTATTAATTTCTTGTGTGTGAAGTGTATAAAAAGAAAGTATTGGGACCGTAAAAAAAGAAATGGAAATTTAAGAGTTTGGCGAATCTTTTCGTTTTCCTAAGTACAAAAAACGAATTTTTGGAATTCTTTGTCTATCTGTGAATGCGATAAACCCAAACTCTTTTGAAGTAGAGTTGAAATTTCGTATGCGGGCTTAACACAAGTAAACATGATAGTTAAAAAATATATAGAACTAGGTAGATAAAATATGGTATACAGGTTTGGATATTGTTCTAAACTAAATTTAAATACCAAATTTTATACGAATTCCGATAGGTAGTCGATTGCCGATCGTACTATACTTTCGCAAGTTCGTAAACACAATAATACACTGAATTAAGTCAATGAAATCTGGCATATGATCTTATGACTAAAGTTATAATTTTATATCGTACATTGATTTCAATCGGTTGGGAAAAAGTCGGTGTAAATCAATTAAATTTGGGTTTCTAAAGTAAATAAATGAATTGTAGTCATAATTGAAATGGTCATAGAAAGAAAACTGCAGGACAGAATGCTATCAAAGTCGTGGTTAATCTGTGCTTTGGGTCCCCTGCTTGGCGCATTTTCAAAAAGTCGCCAACTGGCATGTTTTTGCGTAGTGTCTCTCGGTGCATTCAACTCCGAGAAACAACGCGTAAAAACAAGCCAGTTGGCGACTTTTCGAAAATGCGCCAAGCAGGGGACCGAAAGCACATTTTCACCAAAATTGGTAATAGTTTAAAAGAAGTCGTAAAAATTTCTTTTCGCTCAAAAAAATATTTAAAAAATCCCACCCAGGGGAAAAATGGCTCTCTGTGCAAACATGCGATATATCCACATATACGAAACATTCCTCCTGAAATCTTCAGAGCTATTGTTGAGAATGCAGTTATACGGTTTAACGTGTTTTCAGAAAATGGTGGATGCCACACTGAGCATGCTTTGTAAGATGTTTCAGAAATGATTAACTACATTTCAAACTGATGTCTTCATGTATTATTTTGTTTAATACTATTAAATTCATCACCACCTCTTTTAACAAGTTCACTGCCACTACCTTCACCTGATATCAGGACTATCTATCAAATTAGATGATCCCTTCTTTGCTATCTTTTAACTGTAGTAGAGAAGGTGTCATCTAATAACATAGACGGTTTGGTCCTGGAAAAGAACGCAATCTACGAGTTATCTCTTGGTTGGTAGTGAACGTGTTAAGCTGTCACCAAGTTTTTATAATACTTAGTCCAATAGTTTTCTTTTTACGACCATTTCAAAGTGGAATTTTAATTATAACCACAATTATGTACTCATTTTTCTTGTATATTAATCGTATGCTAGAGAGTGATCGCCAATGATCACACGCTAGATTCGATTACAACGTTAGATTTATGTCAAAGATCAATATTTCGTTACTATTGTTTGCTAATGCCATGAAAGGAAATCACATTCTTATTCAATGGCCACAATCATACGAGACGAGGGGGATAAGAACGTTATTGGAGAATGTTTAAATTTGGGGAAACACTAACTCAGGTTTGTTCATGCTTGAAGGGTAAAATGAATTTGTGTTAAAAAATAAAAACATATAGTAAATAAATAGAAAATTCTTACTTGAAAATATTTTTAATATATAAATATTATATTTTAATATATAATATATAAATATAAAATATTTTTTGCATCAGAAATGCGGAAACGAAATCAATGTAGGACTAAAAGAAAACAATTCTAGAGCAAAATTAAGTCCCTACAAATATCTAAAAAAGTAAAAAAAGAAATATAATCAGGATATTTTTTTATTGAATATGTAATTAAACAATGTCTAAGAGTTCTTTTTTCTTTTTTAGATGTTCATTATAACTCAGTTTTGCTTTAATTTTATTTTCAGCAACATACCTTCTTACGATTTTGTCTGGACATCTCTAATATTGTGTGAAAATATTATTTTCTCCCTTCCTTTGCATCAATAATTACATATTCTTAAAAAATTATTTATATTTTATTAATTTTCCCCCGTAATTCACTATTAGACGAATTGATCACACAGTATCAAAATTTAACTAGGATCAATCGATCAACTGATTATTAATATCCGAATATATTCAACTATTATGTTTGTCATCAGAGGTATACAACTCTACAAAATTTCAAAAATTCAATGTTAAGAAACGAAAGAAAAATCCATGATAAAATACATTTTTATTCTAAAAAGTTAAAGGAAATGTGCTATTTAATAAACTGAATGTGGATTAAAAGTTTAATTGCAGAATATTTATTACAATATGCCCTTGTAAATAAATATGGCTATAGGCGGGACCACCACGATAGTTATAGATGGGCTATAGATGACTATAGATAGCTATAGATGACTATTGTTGAATCCCAATGGTCATGTCCGTCTTTGGTATAGTCCCTCCTGTAGGAGCTCATCCCCCATTCTTACAATATCCAGAAAGGATCGAGAACCAACCACCATACCGAATGCTCCTCGTTCACATATCTGAAGTGCTCCTGCTGGTACATAATGACCTTGAAAACAGCTTTATTTGTTTTGATAAATCTAAAAAATAAATTGAATTTGATTTATACATACTTGAAATTATTAACTAATAATTTTAATGTAATTGATTGCTGCTGGTGAGGCTTCGCAACCGGAGTTTTTCAGTTTCGAGACCCGAATACACAGAACATTCGTATAAGCGGGCCTGGTTCACATTTAATCCACTTTGACCAAACTTCCTTCCGCTAGTGTGGTTTGGAAGTTTAGAGGGGCGGTTGCTAACTGTGGTGTCATCCTCGTCATCTGATTGCCTTTCAAAATTACGAAGTATATCCCAAATGTTGCTTTAAAACGGAATGTTACTATAACAAAGTTCATGTACATTTATACTTTGAAGACACCATTTACACTTTGAAATATTGCCGTTTGAATTATTTTGTTTTTGACTATATTTATCTAAATTTCGCAGTTTCTCTAATAAAAATAAAGGCTTACATTATGTGAATTTTCTTTCATATATCATGCCCTATACAGCATCGTCCAATTTTATACCTGGGCAATCCATCAGCGAAGCTACTTAGTTTACGCTTTCAAGCAAACTATTCTATTCGCATGGAAACATTTTATCGCATTCTATATAATCATAAACTTTAAGGCTTGTGTCGTGTAGGCGCATCCCAGTGAAAGAAAAAGCCCCCGTCTTTAAAGGGGCTCGACCGACTGAAAATATCTCCCGACGGCTGAAATATTTGCTTTTTGAAGCGCAGGCTACTGTGTCAAAATGACCAGTCGTGCCTTATCTTAGCGGCACGACTTTTGACGGAAGGCGGAAGTAAACCTTATCGTGAGCACGTGATTTAGAGTAAAAAAAGGGGGGAAGGAAGATAAAGCTGGTATCTGGATAAGAAAATTTAAAGCGAGAGTTGCTGGGTCGTTCAGTTTAAATAAATCACGCCGTTATTGCGAGTTATTTGTCTGAAGATTAGTTTTCCGTCTGACAGTGGTTAAGACTTGGGTATCCAATAGGTCCCTGAAGAATAATTCCGTATAGTTAAAACATTTAAAGAATAAGATATTAGATTTTATATAAACTGATGATAATTAGAAATTTTTTGTGACCAAAGGAATTATTAGGTACTTGAAAATATTTTGATCATTTTTTCCAATTTAAAAAGACATTTATTGAGAAAAATTGGCACAGTGTGTGTGTGTTTGCGCGCGCGTGCCTGCGTGCGAGAAAGAGAGAGAGGGAAAGTTTCTCTCTGGAGAAAGTTTCAACAATGAAATCTTCGATAGCTATAATTGCATATACAAATCAGTGGTCTTAATTATGGTGACAATGTTTTTCACTAAGTAGTTCCGTTGCTTTCAAATGACATGATTAGCGAAAAATAACATACTTTTAGAAATACTTTGTGATTAACTTAACACAGCAAGCATCAGTTTCTCAATAGTTACGAATTTTATGTGAAGTTTTCGTTTGTAAATAAATAGAAATTATTTAAATCACAACCTTATTTATTCTTCCCATTATAAAGTAAAATGCCCTTTTTTTCGATTTGTTAAAGTTCTTTGTTAAAAAAAAAAAGAAAAAAAAATAGTATACTCTTTTCAGCACTGGTTTTATTTATTTTTTTTAAATCATATGAAAACATTTAGTTTTATTGTATTCGAGAAGATAATTTTACTGAAGTGTAGCTGAGCAAATATTTCTTTTTGACGTGAAATTTTTATTTGATACGGAAGCTTCATATTAGGCAATTAAAGTATTGGAGATTAGCTTCTGTGGAAAGCAGAAAGCTCACACTACTGAAAATTATCTGCATTTCCTCTTTCACTTTTGAATTTAATTGATAAGAAAACAATGAAGAATCAAATAAAATACATTTGTTACATCTGTATAATGATAGTTAAGTTCCAGCCCAGCCTAGTGGTAAGTTCTCAACTTCGGAACCGGAGGGCTTTTTGAACGAGACCCGTTTTCCCAAAGAACTGCTGTATAAGTAACTCTGGTGCAAGTTAAATCCGTCGGAACCAAACGTCTTTCCGCTGGTGTGATATGAAATTTTGGAAAAGCGTTTGCCAGCTGAGGTATCACCCCTGTCATTTGACTGCAGTTCAAAATTATGAGATCCTTTCCAAACTAGTTCTACTGTGGTTTTAAAACAGGAATTTGATGTAACTAAACTTGATTACCGGTTGAGACACATTTTATTGTCTTTTTATTCGTCACTATGCATTTTTGAAGCAGCTGTAGTTCCAAAGTTCAAACTTTGTGTTTTTGAAATAGATCAAAAGATATGCAAATGTTTTGTTTCTCTTTGAGGCGACAGTCGAACAAATTCTGGAAAGCAAGAAGGGTAAAGTTGAAAATAAAGCTACGCGGTCGTTCAAAATTCGGCGGGAGTAACATTTTGAAGAATTGCGCATTTTCATCAAGTTTGTCGAGCAATGCCTATCTTATTTCATTCGTAATGATCAGAAATTCAGATGCAAAGTCAGTGAAATTTCAAAATGTCTCAGTCCTTTTAAATTGGAGAAATAAATCTTACGAACATTTTCGATGCTGTTTCTCTAAAAATAATTCTAAGAAATTTGGTTGCGCTTCCATAACGCTAAAAGTTGATTTTAAATGCTGAATAAGTTGAATATATTTCTAAACTCTTTTCTTTTGAAATACAAAGTATTGTTTTTATATATAAGGAATAAGTACATCGCTTTTTATTATAACATATCGATAAGTATGATTAATGCATTTCACTTACTGAAGTTGGCACAGAAGTAAAAACTTTGTTCGGTTGAATGCAAATATTTTTATACTGATAGAATTTTCTTACCAAATTATAAAAATTCTGAAAAGTATTTTTTCATTATCGGTTGTACCATTTTAGTTTTAATCAGCTTTTATATACATGATAAAATATACCACGTTGTTTTTTCTTTTCATATAATTTGTGTTATTTAGTATCAGTGTTCTGAGTTATTATTTTTTACTTGCCTTTTGTTAACCATATCTTTAAAATCATACATTTGGAAAAACATTTTTAATACTTTTTTATTTAACGTGTTAAATGACTTGAAATCTAAATCCTACCAATTTTCTTTCTGTTTTATGTAATTGTAAATATCAGTTATTTTTTTTTTAATAATTCTATTCTGCACTAGTATATCTAAATCATCTTCTCATTTTCCAAAATACAAATTTAAAAATCTCCAAGTTTTTAATGCGATTGAGTTATTTTTAAACAAAAATTCATTTTTCCCGCTCTAAAAGAAGGAGAAATTTTTCGCAAGATTCTAGTCATGGCAGTTTTTGTTTTTTAGCCAAATTTATTCCATTAACCAATTTCATGAATTGCGAATGTGACCAGTTTCATTCTCAGGTCCATTTAGCATAAAGAGTTCTTTTTTTTTCCTTTAAGAATTAAATACGGATCTTTTTGCATTTTTATTATATTTTCTTTCTTACTTTGCGAGGTTTACTTAAAGCTGCGGATTTACTTAGTCACTGTGCATTCTTTCGCGTCCGTTTGCAACTTATCGTAAATCTTGTTTCCATTGACTTCTTAGAACTTATTTCTGGCAATTTAATTATTTTTTTTTTCCAGATACAATGGTTCTTCCGAATGTATGCTTCGGCAAGCATAAGTTTGGGGACGATACAGAATATAATTCATTTCCAAATTATACCCATTTGCTGTTTTTAATGCATTTTTTTTATTTCTGTTAAATTCTTGGCGTTTTGAATCTGTATCGTATACATAAATAATTAAAATATCTTCTGACGAAATCTTTTGCTTCGCAAGTCCAGAAACTCTGCTATGTCTGTATTTGCAAATAAGTGTCGTAGCTGTTTGCAGTTAATAATTTACTCCTGTTAATTCTATTCTATTCAAATTTATTCGTTTATTCTATTCAAGTTTATTCTATTCAAATATAATTCTTAAATAATGTACATAAATCCCTAGATAATATCGTTGCTCTAGAAATTGTAGGAAAGAGCCAAGATTTAGTTTCTCTGTTGCCAAAAGGGAACAATAAATATCCAAAATATTGTGATGAAATTTCTTTTTGACTTTAGGTTATCATTCCTGTAATAAGGAATTAGATCCAGACTTATTATCAGTAGTTAAAGAAGAGGTGAATTTTATAGATAACTAGAATAGTGCAAATTCTGTTTATGGAAAATCTTTCCCAAGTTATGCAACAATGTTATAAAATTCTTTATGTATGCATGATTTTTTAAATAATTGTAATGGAAAAATTTAAATCTCAATTGATAAGGATTTTAAGTTCAGGAGCGCTTACGGTAAATATCTTCACAGTTTATGTCTAACAAATTGTAAAAAACTTTTGACTTCGAAATATCACTATCATTATTTAACAAAGTTCATTCTCCCTGTATTGAACTAGTCACAGTTTTGAGATAATATTATTTGAAATAGCTGAGAAAATGTAGATAATCTGCAGAATGTCAAATCTAACTCTTGTGCCGTTAAATTTCAATCAACTAAACATCGCAAAAATTGAAAAATCTGTGTAGTTTTAAACCGTTTTTACTATATTTTTGAATTTTCAATCAAAGATTACGCTAGTTAGATCCTTTAAACTTTCTCAAAATTTTGAATTTTAAAATTTCGATAAGTTATATTTTCTAACCTCGAACCTATTCTTAAATTTTAAACACCTTCATTGATCGATTAAGAGAAGAAACAGCTTTTTTATTGTGAACTCGTTCGTTACTTTATTTAATTTAAAAGATGTGATGAAAATTGGTCAAATCTTTTGGAAACGATTCTTGTGAATCAAAAGTTGCGAATCAAATGGCCAAATAAATCTGAATAACTGAAATGAAATTAAATACATTTTCTTCTAATTTAAAATGGAACAAAAAGCACTTTTTTTCCCCTTCTTGCTTAAGTTGAAAATTCCTTAAAATTTTCACAAACTTTTTTAGGTGAAATTTTTTTTATTGAATTACTTTTTGTAATACTTTTATGAATGTTATAATTATTGTTTACTTAATTTTTAAATCGCCGTTTAATTTGAAATTTACAAACTTCTCAAAAAATAAACATTTCAAGATCTCTAAAGCGGAACTGTGCACAATTCTCGGATTTTTTTTCTATTTTACACAAACCACGTATTATTTTTTTAATGATACGATTTGAGTACAAAAATATTTATCTCGCTTAAGTTTTATAAACAAATAATTTTTACTATGAAGATAATATTTTCATAACGAAGATAGTATATATACTATATTTCCAATAACAAACTATCTTTCTTATGAACATTTTTTGTGCAAAATTTAGTACAAAGTGTTTTTATGCAAAAAAAGTTAGCCATTAAATTCTTATCTGCAGACGACTTATCTTCCTCATTTCTTTCTAATAAAAAATGATTTAGATAATAATATTAAATTTAACAAAGTTCGTTTGAAAATTATAATACTGTTTAAAATCAAGCTTAATTTTTTAAAGCATTTTTTGAATCTTGATAAATTATTTTCAAATCTGAAGACAACCACAACGTTCTTTCTATGAAATAATATCAGTATAGCATTTGTCATGTAGGAAAAAAAAAATGGAACTTTGTTGAATTAAACATTTCCTGCTGCCTTCCTTTATAATAGAAAATATCATTCAAACCATTCTGAATTTGATTTAGCTCGTCTGAAAAATATTTTTCGCTTCCATCTAGGCTTCTAAAAAAACCTTATTTCCTATTTGTGGAAAGAAATATTCTAAAAGTAATTGCAATCGTGCAAAATAATTCCTGAAATTACTTCATTACCATAGTAATCACTGAAAATGGGAATTTCTCACTGACCCCTGAAGGTAAGATTTCATTATCTTAAGATGTTTCCTTAAAGGCAGGGAGAAAAAATGTGGCTTCTTCCTTTTTATATGTTGCCCTACTATTTTTTTTTTTCTGGGCTCCTGTTTGCATCCGGTGAGGGTGACAGCGCGGGGTGTGTGGCTACTTCGAATTGTTTTAATAAAACTCCCACATTTGGGAAATCAAACTTTAAATGTATTTTTTTCCTTCTCTATTTTTTTCTCCCCTTTTCTAAATCTTTTTCTTGGATATTTTTTTTCTTTCCTTCCTTAATACAGGAAAAGCTAATTGTTCACGAAAATTATTGAATAAATGAGATTTTAGCCATTGTCTCCTGAAGTTGATTTTCATTTTGTTATGAAACTTGAAAAGGTCTTTGAAGAAAAATTTATCTTATTCTCTATTTTTTTTCTCTCCTTCTTTCTCACTCTCTCTTTCTCTTTCTGGTTCTCTATTATTTTTTAATGCATTTTTACGGCCGAACGCATATAATGCAATTTTATTGCATTTGCATTTATATTATCTTCTTCAACTCCACGGAGGACCAACCATCTTTTTTTTTTCACTCTGCCCTCCCCTCTATCTCCCGTTTCTTCAATCTTTGGCCGTATCTTCTGTTAACTCGAAAAGTGTTGGTTAGATATTTAAATTAAGAATTTAAAAAAAATGAAAGAAAAGAGAACGAATAAGATTTCTGGAATACTTTGGAATTTTTACCCTCTCTTTGAGGAATATAGAGCAATTTCTTTCAATTGAAGCTTGGTGCTCTGGCATCCTAAATTTGCATATTTTTAATATGGCCTTAAAATTAAATTCCCTTATAAAATATTAATTTGTCTTCTTAATTCAAATTTTTTCATTCATTTTTCCATCGTAGCTCTTGTTTGTATTTTTTTTCATGCTAATATATACGTTCCCCCACCCTTCCAAAATCGTGTAAGCGTTTAAATTCCCATTAATTTTTTTCTATTAAAAAGTTATTCAATAAAATGTTGATCACCGTTCTATTTAAGATTTTTTTTTATTTTTTCTGCAGTGTCTTTTTCTTTGCATGTAACTAATTCAATCTGATGCACAATTTTTAATTTTAGTCAGTATCATGTAAATTGCATTGAATTTTTATGTAAAACATTTAAGGAGAAGAATAGGTTTTGGAATGGGAAGAAACAGCAGTGGAATTTATAGGCGCTATTGAAAATATAAAGATATATGATAATCGTTTATATTATTATAATATATAATCGTTTAAACAGATCTGGTAATCGTTTCTATTATTATTATATAATCGTTTAAACAGATGTGATAATCGTTTCTATTATTATTATATAATCGTTTAAACAGATGTGATAATTGTTTATATTATTATTATATAATCGTTTAAAGAGATCTGATAATCGTTATTATTACTATATAATCGTTTATATAAAGAGAATTGATAATCGTTTTTATTAAATTGGATGCTTGTATAAAAAAATGTTTTTTTATACTTGCTGCCTTTCGTGACCAGTTTGTTGGCCCAAACTATTTACTGTTTAGGTTTTTAATTAATTAATATTGTACACTTTAAAAAAAGAGCTTAGTTATTAGATAACTGAAAAACATGAATTCAACTGAATCAGTGGGCTAAAAATTAAAAACTGAAAACGAAATAAAAGTGGAAGCGAAAATTCTGTTATGGAGTTTATGGCTGGCAATATCACACTATCGAACATTGTGATAACGAGTTTGAATTTCATCATAATATTTAAAAACACTGTTACAGATAGTGTATCAAATTGAATTCGAAAATACTATTAAAAATAAAGGCGAAATTGCAGGAAATATAATATTTGAATTTGAATGTTTTGAATGGTATTTTTTGAGGCAAGTCCCAGTTCTGGCGATGGTTAAGTGTGTTTTTACACACTGTTATACTTTCTGTTTGAAGCCTCTTTCTTGATTTCTTTTCATTATTTTCTCCTCTGACTAAGTAAATTTTTTTGCAGATATTACGAACTCGAATATTTTTTATAATAGAATTTCTTTTCTATTATTCTTCCTAGAATATTTCTTATAATATTTTGCTGCTCGTTGAATTCAAAATAGCTGTAAAAAATTTAAATAAAGCAATGTGGAATTTTTGCGATGGGTTGTTTACATATAACTATTGCAATCTTATCTTTACTTATAATAACGACGAATGCAAGAATATTTATTAGCACTTTACAGACGAGACTAATAAACATTACCAAAATTGGCACACATATACGCTAAAGGGAGAGAATCTGCTAATTAGAATGATTTTTTAATTGACATTTTTATTAAATGAAGATCAAAATAATTTTTTGCCAAAATGGCTTTTGATTTCCCAAGATAGCTTTTGAAAATATTATAGCACAAAAATAAATTTTACAAAGCTTTAAAATTTAAGAAAGTGTGTTTTAAGTTAATTAACAATAACAATTAACAATTTAACAATAGGGAAAATTTCCGCTGGATTTCAACAATTTTTAAAAAATTGTTTTGTTTTGTTTCTAACATTCGCTTACATTGTTACAAAGAAGTTCAATCTATTTTCATTGTTCAATCCACTATCTGATTGCGGACTTTTCATGCATTGTTGAAAGTGAAAGAAAAGTGTTTTGTTTGTTATGTTGTTTATAAGGCGCATAGAAAGTTGAAGTTACAATACCGTGAAATTTATTAGATTAAAGTCACATTTACATTTTTAATAGCGCCTTGATGTGATGGGACTGCTCTCAAATAGAAAGTTTCATGCTCTTAATGAGTGGGGCGTGTATATGATAACTGAAGTAACACATATTTGAAGTTTCATGCTACCATGAACATGAAGTTATATTTAAATGTTTTATCTGGATAACCGATATCTCCGGCAAGTGAACCAGTCGCCAGAAGCGAGAGATAATAGAGCAATTTCTGTGACTCTTAGACTACCACTTTATGCATATAAATTGTTGTTTCTAGTAATAATTTTAAATGTAAGGGTATAGAAACGAATGAATATCGTTATTAATCTGAAAATTTTGTTTAATTTTTTTTTTGGAAATTTTTTTTAATAAGACTGAGACATTATTTTTTAAATGATTCTACGTATGAATAATAAATTTGCATTATATTGATAATTATTAGTGATTATTGTGAAAGGCTTAAATTTTACTTCTCGGTTGTGTTTTGTTGCCTGAAAATTGCAGGTTCTAGACACAATTTAGTAATAATAATAATAATAATAAAACAGCCACAAAGTCGGTTTTTCTTGTAAGTCCAAGATGGCGTTATCTATTCTTTGAAGGTTGTAATTTTTTTAGAACTACTATTCTACTCGACTACTATTTTAGAGATACTATCCGCTTTTGTATCATTTATTAAAACTTAAAAAATTTAGAATAAGATCAGTTTTGTTTAGAGTTTACCGTATCGAATCAATCTTTTTCCAATAAAATCTGAAAGTATTATGAATGCTACAATTTTTTCAAATCATGCAAATAAATCAGATGAATGTAGGTTATATTATTAAATAGAATATTTTCTATATTGCTTCTTAAATTAATCACTTTTATATAATCAGGTTTAAAAACAATAAAGCATTTTACCGACGATTACCATCGCTGAAGTTTACTGCAGATGTAGCCCTATTACTTGGAGAATAAAAATAGTTATATATATATTTTATATTTTTATGTTATTTTTTAAAGCATTGCATAATCTGTCAAATTTGAATATGATTTTAGAATTTTTAAAACTGGTGTTAAAAATATCTTTACAAATCCATATAAATATTTTTTTCCAAATAAATAAATAAAAATCATTGTAAATACTTGTTATTTATTGTTATATAAAATTCTTCTTCTCCAAGTTTCAAGTTTTTAAAAAGTGACCGGATTTTCTTTTATTCAACTCATGTACGAATTTTGTTCAGATTTCTTTTAAGTACATTATTCTACAAGTTCAGTTTATTTAACTGATAGCAGACACCGCAGACAAATGTCGCCAAATACAAAAAATCGGTCTTATTTGTCCAGAAACCCCATAAACTGGAGAATAGCTTGTATTTTCAGCTTCAGTTTCGCGTTATGTGAAACCCAAACTTGATAGCTATCACCACACATCTTCTCCAAACAGCACACTTCCTTTCGAGAGCTACTTGCCACTCCCATCTTGAGTATATTAAAAGCCCAGCTTGGATAGCAGTCAAATCCCCCCTCCAGAACCCCCATCAATAGCAAGAAGGAGGGGTAGACACAGCTGAATACACATAGAGCGTCGCCATATTACTACATTAATAAAATAAGACTGCCCTTACAATACAATGCATGCCGTCTGGCAGTCTTCTTGGGCAACCAAAAACAAGCCGATTGGGGGAGAATGAGGGGATTGTTGATTAAAAGGCGAAAACAAAAGGGGGGTGGAGAATAAAAAGTGGAGACCAGGGAAAATTGAGGGTTTGTACTGTGAAAGAGGGGGGACCCCAAGTGGGAGCAGCTGAAACTTTTCGCAGGATCCATCATTCGGATGTTGCCGCTGCTTCCCCTATCAGAAGAGCCCCCTCCCCCGTCGTCAGTTGTGTTTACGTTGCGTGCGAGAAAACCGAAAGGATAAGACATTTTGCCCATACGTAGCGATGTTTAAGCGAGTAGTAGTGGTAGTAGCTCGGTGGTTTGGATATTGCGGAAAGTTTTGCTGAATCTCTTACCTTAATTTGGGGAAAAATATTTGAGAGACGTTTGGTTATACTTGTGTTTCACCTGAGCTGCTTAGTGGTGTTTGGGATTTTATGGATATTGAACATGACATTTTTCGGAACTGTGCAGATATGAAACATTATTATAAATATTATCTTGCGTTAAGGAATATCAGAATTTTCAAAACTACTTGAATGACCTATGCTAGAAAGTTATAAAGGTTTGAATAAATAAATAAAAAAATTATTACCAAAAATATTTTATCATCGCTGAAATTCAAGAAAATTATTGTTCCTTTTATCTTTTTGATTAAA